>VYXF01011893.1:338205-392681 GCA_013397295.1 Polioptila caerulea
TCTCCTCTGCTGGTTCACAGAGTTCCTGAGCTCCCAGTTAGGGCAGGCTGGGCCAGGAAAATCTCCTGCTTGGCCACTGCCAGCCTGGCAGGGCTCAGGGAACTTTGGCACGGGGATGTCTCAGTTTGGGACATATCAGGGCTATGAATACATCAGGCAATGTGGCACGTTTCTAAAATCTTCAGCTGACAGGACAGAGTGTGCAGAAATGGAGTGCTTACCTCGTACCAGTCTTCTCCAAAAGTTTCTAAACTTCAGGGTCTGCTGATCATTCCCACCTTATTTACACTCACAAATGTCTTTGCTGTAAATGCCTGGTTGTGACTGCAGAGTAACTCGTGCATGGGCAAATTTGGGTGCAGTAGCAAACTGACTTTGGTCTGGACTAACTCAGAGTGTTTCAGTGGAGATGTGTGGGCAGGTTGACACTTTTCCAAGTGAAAAAAAAAGTTTTTCCGCTTGAAGCTTTTTTTTTGTCTGCATCAGATCTCTGGCAAATGTCTGCACACTCTTCTCTGTGGATGCATTGGAGGGGAGAGGGGGCACCTTTTGCAGAATATTTTACATCAGCCTTTTTTTTATTCACTTTCTTGGCAACCTCCTGAGGAAACAAGACATATCAAAATTAAAACAGCAGCAAGGAAAAATCAGTTACTGAGGTGAAGTTGAGGAAAGCAAAAGTGACAGCAGTTATATGAAGGAGCTCTGGCTCTTGAAGTTAAGCTGCTCTGTCACATACCATCAATTGGACTATTATCTGGCACAGGAGGACTGTAATAAATTGTCAGATTTTCTTCTTAGCTGAAATGATGGGATGGAAATTGTGCTGTGTATTTTTGGACAGGCATGGGGGGGAAAAATCCAGCATGTAGCAGATTTCTTCACATGCCAGACTTGCCATGATGCACAAACCCAATTTCCTGAATGTAGCTCTTAGAAATCTTGTATGGTAAAAGATCAAATAGTCAAAAAAGAAATCCTAGCTCTTCTCTTGGAAAATGAGGTCAAGGAGGAGAAAAGTCACTAATGAGAGACAAACTATTTATATACACTTATATTTCAAAAATTTTAAATGTTATTTCAGTTTTTTTTTCTCCTTGTCAAAGTAATGACACATGCAGGCTTTTGTATAGCACTGTCTGGTTCTGTAGTATTTTCATTTGAAGTAAACTCTTACAGAATTGTGGTATCAGGGTGTTGGTTATTTCATATCTGAATCTGATGATCATTGTCATGGTGTGGGGCAGGATATGGAGAAGTTCTTACTTATGGAAATAGTTTGTGAGGTTTATACAACATGATTTGGACTCTCTGAGATTGGGAAGCAGCTGATATCCCTGGACAAGTAGATAAAAATCCTCTTTCAAAATGTTTTATGTTCTCAGGAGAGGAGCTTCTCCAGTAGAATTAATGTATGATCAATGTGTATATCTGTATTTATATGTGCAGTAACAGGCTATTGATACCCACTTTAAAAGCCTTAGCTGGATAACAGAATTGATGTAGTCAAATTTGAATTCTTTTGTATGGCCAGCATGCTAACTCATGCTGAGGCTTCAAGGACCTTGAAGGGTGTTACACTTTTCTATTTATATATCCATATCTCTAATATTTATAATATTGTAAAGAACAAGTTCTTATTTGACCAATACCCTTCAAAGACATCGACAGAAACACCTCAAAGATGGGCTGAAATTCCAAGTGAGTGACTTCAGAAGCCATTAGGGCTGCCAGCTTTGTTCCTCTACCTCCTCATGACCATTAGCTGGGCATTCACCTTCCCCTCTATTTTCCAGTCAGCTGCAGGGGGAGTTTAGGTGTGTAAAAACTCATTTTGGAGCATTTTCAATGGTCTTGGGGAGGGCCTGACAGTGAATCAAATGTGAAAACACATCTACGGCCTTCAGCTTTGTCTTTGTGGGTCCTGCCAAGCCACTCAATGTGGAATTGAATGAATTACAGCAAAGACTCAGATCTCAGTTTATTTTATTAAATGTTCCCTGTCCATAATATTTTCATTATTAGATAAGGCTGTAAAATGTGGATGTTTTACTTAGACCTTCCTTCTTGGCCAAAGGGGAATATCAGTATAAAAAGGATGCATTGCAATTTGTTTTTGTATTGGTTGAAAGGTCTTGGCAGTAGGTTCTGAAATAAGTTTCTTGCCGTGAGAAAATGGAAATTTCACTTATTGGAGTCAATAAAAAATTGTACAAGCCAAGTAAGAAAGAATGGAACAATAAAACATAGCCCTGGAAACCAGTGGAAAACACATCCTGGACTGGATTAGTCAGAAATATGAGAACTGTAAAAGAATCAGCAACTCTGAAAAAATACTGTGAAGCAGAAAGCAGAGTTGAGAATCATGTGGTGGTGAAAAATTGATTATTTACTTGCATTTTTCCACTGCCATTAGAATCTGAGCCAAAAGTGGAGGTGCCAGAGCATGTCAGAGGAGTGTAAAAAATCTTCCAGCACAGACTTTATAGATCTCTGAATTCTGAAGGAACACACAAGCAAGCTGTTAACAAAAGATGTTTGCATCTAAATAAACGGTGGAAGGAAGAAGGCAGCAGCTGCTGCATCAAGTTTTTACAAAATTCTAGAAATGTTCATTTAGAAATGACAAAACATGTTGGCAAAATGTTTCAAAATATCTAAAGCCTTCTAAAATTCTTTTAGAAAAGAATTCTAAAAAAACTAAATTATGCCTGCATGGCCTCTGCAATAAGATATTTTCCCATTCTGCTTCTTTAGGATTTCTTGTTTGTTGATTGAATAACAGATACACTGCACCTTGTTTGAAAAAATCCTTGGAATATTAAAAGATTAAAGTGTCTGACAGATTAATAGAAAAGGAGTTGTCATGAATTGTCAGGTAAATTACTGCTTTGGATTAGAAACTTGATAAGGAACTAAAGCCAGGGTAAGAAGAAGTAAACAATTTAGAACTGTGTTGCCTCAAGGTTTCACTCTGGTACAATAATAACTAAGAAAAAAAGGCTTAAAGTTACAAACTGATTGATGGCACATGAGAAAATACATCAGTAAATGTCAGAGAGGTCCAAGGATTTGCAAAGATTTGATCTCAGCTGGGAAACTTTGGTTTCACCTTTCTATGCCAGCAGATATTCTAATTGTTTATACACAGTGCAGCCTATAAAGAAACTGGGGCAACCTGTGTTGGAAATACTCCTTAAGATTGCAAATACGTGTTGTTAAATTTTATGTTTTCTTTTATCATGGGAAAACAAGATTTTAGAGGATAATGAACACAGTTTTGTTATTGGAGTGCAAAATTTCTCAGTGTCACACCAAACCTCGTTACTTAACTGAAACCAAATATTTCTTTGATTTCAGAAAAACTCCTATTATTCTATGAGCTGTTGCTATTACAATTGATTTTTTTGGGTGCTGTTGGTGTGGGTATACATCTTCATTCTGCTGCTAAAGCAGGGGGCAACAAATCTTTGCAAGCCTTTGCAAAGCTCCCCGAGCATGAAGCAGATTTCACGAACCATCTGCTGTGTGAAGGACACACTAAAGGAGTTCCCCATTCCCCCAAAACCCCAGCACATCCACACAAATCCCCCTTCTCCCACCTGAGCTGTGAGAGGGATGGAGTGCAAAGTGTGCACAGCCCATTGAATCCTCCCTGAGCTGTGCAGCCTCGTCCACAGCACCTCCAGACCTGCAGAGAACACCGAAAATTCCCTTCCCACTGAGGTGTTCAACATTTCCATTTCCAGCAGAGCTAGTCAGCTCCTTAATGTGGATAATTACTCTGAGAATTAATTTGAGCCCAGGTCCCACTAAGGGTATAACAAAATTTTGTACAGCAGCTGAAACTTGTGGGGAAGGGTAAACTCGTGACATTCAATGCTGAATTAATAGCAGTTCCTCAAAGAATTAATCCCTTATTTGTCACACTTGAAGTTACAGCACCGAAAGTCTGTTTGAAGAATGAGACTAAAAACAAAGTAAAAAATGAAAATGCATGAGTAATGAGTTTGGGGGAGGGTTGGATTGAGTTTTTTCTTGTTTGTGTTACTGATTGAACCAAGCAATTTAGCCTACTTAAATCGAGTGTAAGGGCTTTCCATCCAACTTGATTACAGTGACTTTTGTACACCAGAGGAAATGTTTCAGGCAGCAGAACCTTGTGGTACATCAGCTTCTGGAGATTGTGACCTCGCTGTGGGTTTCTGCTTGTCTTGTCCAGCAAGATGATCATGACTTCAAAGGAAAGATTTCATGACAATCAATGTTTATTACTGTTAGTGTAGCTCAAATTCCCCCCAAATATTAATTGTCAATAGAAAAGTAGTAGACAGCAAAATTAAAAAAAAAAAAAAAAAAGAATTAAAAATTAAACTGTTCCTCATAATCAGTAAAACACCAAAGCTGCCTGGAGACACCTCAGCCCTTTAGAAGCAGAATAGCAGGGAGCCTTTAATACATCACTGCTACAACCCTGAGCAGAGGCCAAGTAGCCTTTCAGATTTTAGATTTGAGCACTAATTTACACATGTTGCTCATATTCTGCTTTGATATTCAAGTGCATATTCCACACAGTTAAAGAATTTAAAGCATTCCATTCCAAAAGTTGCCCTGGCAGCCCAGGCACCTCCACTTCCCTATGACAGGAAATCCAGTCTGAGCTGTGTGCTGGGGAGCCTGTGCCATTAAAATATGCACTTGGAATGGCACTTTGATTCAGGGAAGTTTTCACAGATATATCAGTTTGATTGCTTTGCTCAGAACTTTTATTTCGGAGGAAAATAGCTCCTTGTTTAAAAGAAATAAGGAAGATGCCTCCTGTGTAAAACTGTCTCTTTACTCTCCTCTAGGACTTTTATCTTTTTTGTTGAGTAGTGAAGTAGGTTTAAAAGAAATTAAATTCTGTATCTGGAATGCCTGGGTTTACTACAGATTGAACTGGGAAGTTTCACTGTTTGAAGAAGTTTTCTCTTTTATTCACCTCTTGCAGCTCAGAGGTCTCTTCATCGTGTCATAAAAGAAAACAAGGAGGTAACAGAATGAAGTAAAAGAGGCAGATTTTTATAAGTGTTAGCTGGGGGGCTTTCTTGTCCTTCAACATTGATTTGTACTAAATGCCATAGGCATAATTCTATTCATTCTTGGGAAGTGATTCACTAAACTGCAGAATAAAACTTGGCTTATCACCTTAAAGACAATCTTAGTCACTCTGGAAATCTCGTAAGGCAGTCTCACAGGAAATGTTCCTTTCATTTGCTTACTCTGGTTGAGTTCCTCTTATCGTGCTATCCAAAGGCAGCTGGCTTGGTTTTATTCATTCTTGCCCCTGCTCTACTCCTAAATAAGCCTCAAAGAGACTGCAGTGCCTCGGGTCTAACATTTTAAATTGTGTTTTTAAATGGTAACAAAGAATGGGGTGGGGGAAAAAGTTTATGATCTATTCCAAATTTTAAATCAATGCCTATTTGTCCCAAATCAATGTTTTGTTAACTGCAGATTGAAAGGAAAAAGTCATTTTCCATTCCAAGATAAAGTAATCCAAGAGTCGTTTCAAGATTTGTTAAATCAGCTGTGTCAGTTAAACTTTACAGCAGGCTGTTACTTCTTCAAATAGAGAGCATGGAATTGAAAATAAATAAGAATTGTAAATAATATATAATAGTGGAAGTGAATTCAGCACTATCCCCATTCACAGTACGAGCTGACAGTGACAAAGTCCTGAGCTTCCACCAGTTGTCCTGCTTGAACACAGTCTTAGTTTATAAAGATTTGAAGTCTAAAGCCAGGAAAACACCAGAAAAATTAGAGAAATAGCAGATTAATCTCTCCTTGGCTGTGTAAACATAATTCTGTATATTGAATTGAGGAGTTGCTAATCCCTTACAATCATGTTTCTTCCAATTAAGTTGCAGGGCTTTAAATACTTTCAATCACAGGAGGCTGAAGCAGCAAGTGCAATGTCAGGAAGGAGAGGGGGGTGGTAATCCTAAATGAAAATAATTTTATTAGGAGAGACAGCAAGCAGCAAACAGAAGTTCTGAAGAGGAGAAGTTCAGAAAATAAAAGATTCTGCAAAATGCTCTGACCCCCTAGGGAACGAAGAAATAAAACTGGGATTTTCAGCTTGATTAAAGTTTGATTTATGAGCTGCTTTTTGTTAACAGCACTGGAACAGAAGGAGGAGAAAAAGGATTTAACTTGTAAGGGAGAAAATTCTTTTGGAAATTGCCTTCAAGTTCATGGAGTTTAAAAAAAAAGTGACAAATGGAATTGTTTTGTAAGTCCTCCCCTTCTGGCTCTTCTTTGCTCTCCACTCCCCTCCAATTCATAGTTAGTAATAAATTGTGAGTAGTAGTGATCTAAAAATATAGCAGGTGCCTAATGGGATGTTTCATTACAGTTCAAGAGTAAACAGCTTAATTTGGTAATTCTGTATTTATGTAGTGTGGACTCAAAAAACACATCAGAAGATCTCTGGAGTTGAAAAGCCTGGTTTCTCTAAATGTGGTGTCTTACACAGAGGTTGTTGTAGGCAGGAGATCAGGAGGTGGGGAAAAAAAATCACAAAGCACTGCCCAAAAAGGTGCATTCTTTAACAAATGGAATGCAGGTGAGGAAAATGTAGAATAATAAAGAATTTCTTAAGTTTTTCTCCTGGATAAAGCTGGGATTGGTAGGGAGTGGTGGGTGGTCCAGATTTCTTCTCAGTGCCTGGAAATATTTGCCCATCTTTGTTTCATTAAACTCTTGCCCAAGCTGGTGTCAGCACACAAAGCACAGGAGAGGAGAAAACAATTTTTCCTGCTGTTCCTCTGCAAAACATTAAGTGAGGGTCTCCTGGATCCACCAGCTTGAGGCAGGTGCTGTTCCCACATCTCTGGTTCTCCAAAGTGGAGCAATGCTGCCATCCCCTCTCAGATCCCCAGTGCTGAGAGTCACCAATTCTTCACGGCACTGAAGGGTTCACAAAAATGCTGTCGTGCCCTATAAGCAGTAATGGGCTCTCATTGGCTTCCAAATTGAAAGTTACTATTGTAGAATACCTTTTGAAGGTAAATGTAGGAGTAAAATTGCTTTTCAGTTGGAATTGCCTCAGACACTGAAAATTCTGAATTGTCGTAGTAAAAAATTCAGGCTGCTTGTGCTTTAACCACCCTTCACCTTTCATTTTTAGATGAAGTGCCAAATCTGTGTAAAGTAATTGCACACAGAGATTTCTTTTTCTTTTTTTTTTTTGTACTGAAAATACTTTATAACTTATTGTCTGTCAAAAGTTTTAAACATGGCCATGATAAGATAGTTGGGAGCACTTCATAAGTACATTAAATATTTTATTAATTTCAGCTGAACTTGAAGTCTAAATAGACTCCAAAATTTCATGCTAATAATGAAGCTGTCACTGTGTTAGTTGATACTGTAATTTCATTTATAAACACTCTGACTGTGCATTTGTCAGTAAAACATACTTAGTAGTGTGCAGGAGCTGTAGAAAATATTTTACTCATAACCAAGGCTTTGTAATTCCCAAAAATGTACCTGTATAAGTCCAACTGTACCCACTTTACTTATACATACTGTATATATAACTGAGTGAAACACTGGAGAAAGTATTAATAATGGATTCTGAAATCACTTTTTTTCCTAAAAAATGTAAGTCAGTAAATAATGTATATAATTTTACAGAATTCATGAACTTAAAATTATCTGTATACCAGCAGATATTAAGATCTGCCTAAAAAAAAAGAATCTGGACAGGCATGGTATTAAGCATGTGTTGACCCAGCAAAATCTTTATTTCACTGTTTCAGCAGAAGTCAGAATGAAATATAAGAGTTCCCCAACTGTTAGCCACAGCAAAGCTTTCACTCTGGCAGGCTGAAGTTTGTCCCTGGTAGCTGCTGCTGCTGGGCAATAATTTCGGCAGGAAATGCCAGTTTGGCATTTTGGGGTGGCTGTGCTGGGTGGGGCTGTCAGAACCCTCCAGCACAGGTACCTGGTGCCANTGGCAGGAAATGCCAGTTTGGCACAGCCTGGGGTGGCTGTGCTGGGTGTGGGGCTGTCAGAACCCTCCAGCACAGGTACCTGGTGCCACAGCCCAAGGCAGGCTCAGGTGTGTCTGGGCCTCCTTCCCATGGAGTCATCGATGCCTTTTGGGCTCCCTAAAAACAGGGGCCAGACAGAATTCAGGGAATAAAAATCAGTTCTGGTTATTGAAGGGCCCTCAGGTACATTTAGGGCAGACAAAGCCTTGAGGGNCCTTCAGGAAACGAAGTCACTGACCCCAAGTTTACTCCCCCCCAAGTCACTTTTGTTTCCATCTCTCAGGGCCTGAGGCAGTGAGGTGTCCTTGAGTGCCAGGCCTGGGGAGGAATTGTTGTGTGTGCCCACAATGGGAGAGCAGCAGCTCACACTGGGTGTGGAGTTTGGAGTTACACACTAAAGAACTGCAGGATTACAAGTGTATGAGAAATAGAAAAGCTGAAACCCTAAGGCATCAGAGTCTGGCTCCCAATGCCCCTGGCAGAGCAGATCTGGGGGTGCCCCTGTCCCCTTCCCTTTCTCAGGCACCTTCCTGCCCCACCAGAGGGGCACAGAGCCAGGGAACCCCAAGGACACAGTGCAGGGCAGGCTGGCACAGAGGGATGGAAGGGAAGGGGGGGCTTGCAGTGCTCCATCCCCCTGAGATGAGAGCAGGGAAGGGGGCTGCCCTCAGCCACAGGTGCTCCAGATACACCCTTGAATAGGTTATAGCTCTGCAAAGGGGGAGCAAGCTGGGAAGAGAGAGGAGATTTGGGACATCCAAGATTTGAAACATCTAAGAGACCACAGATACGGTGTGTAGCAAATAGTTTGGCATGAAATCAATATCAAATGTCTGTTAAAGACACAGCATCTTGGCTGAAAAATCTCAGCAAGGCTTCCCATCACAAGTCTAAAACCCAACTGGGTTTTGTTTTTGCTTCAGGAGTGTGCAAGCATCGTGATAAAATCAGACAGGATAAAACCAAGGCTTGCACACCTGCAATGCACACAGGTAATACAGCTTGGATGCAGCAACAGCAGCCACTGGAGCCTCTAAATGTGCAAATACCAGTCTGCAAAGTCAGTGCTGGAGAGGAGAAAGCACAGTTTGGTGTCTTGTCTGTGTTGAAGGGTTGTCTTTATTACAGTGTGGGTGGTAGGGGCCTGCTGCAGGCAGAGATTTGTCCCTACAATCATTGTGCCTTTTAGACAATCTTCCTGTCACTTGGCTGTTTCTAGGCTGTCTCTGTGCCACTTAAAGAAGCTGGACTGTCACAACACTCCTGGCTGCCACTGTCGAGCTCGTGGAGGAGAAGTGGCTTAAGTACTGCTGATGAGTGTTATCTGTAATTTACCAAGAAAAGCAGAAATTTTCAGGGTTAAAATTCTGCCCTCTCATATCTTTTCTGGGTGTTATTTTATTTTTAATGTACTCTTACAAGGTAGCTTTGAAGTCATTTCACATAAAAGAGCCTGCAGCCGTACATCTTACAAAAAGCACGTAGACCTCATTTAATCATTCTTTTTATTCCTCTGACTTGAATGTGATCTCTGTTCCACTCTCACTGATGGAGCTGGCACTTTATCTTCATCCAAATTTATTCTTGATCTAATTCAACAGAGCACACAGCAGATCAGATTCCCGAAGTGGAATGACAGCCACTTAAATATTGTTTAAGCCTACCACATACAGAGGCAACAATTCCAATTTCTTCAGAATTATGTTACATCTTCAACAAACACGATTACTCCTCCTCCTCCTTTTTAAGACCCCATCTAAGTCACAGCATGTCCACTATAGGCCTGATGTATTTTTATGTGATCATTGCTACACCTTTTCTGTTGGAGTGATTTTTTTTTTTTTTTTTTATCAGCAGGTTGAGGGATGGGTTTTGTTTTTTCAAGCAGAAAGAGGGATAGTTCTGCTTGGAACATGAGCTACTGAGTGAGGAACTTCACCTGCTCAATAACAATGAAATTGAGCCTTTTGGATCCAGTGGTTCCCAGAGCAGAGGATTCTCAGCTCGTGGGTATTCCTGCACTTTTCACCAGAATGAAATGCAGAGATCAGCAGAAATGCACTCATTGCTCACTTTCATAGAAATACTACTCAGCCTGCAGAAGGAAAACACTTTGAAATTTATTACTCTCTTGAAATTTTGGGTCAGGTGGGAATTGTTACCTTTTCCCATCTACCTCTGTATGAAGAGAACTGTAGGTCAGCTAAAGTGCAATTGGATTTAAAAGCTGGGAAGTCTTTTTCTCATTAGCCAGTACATGAAGTAGCAAAAAGGTCTCCATTACACAGATTCATCTGTGTGAAATAACTTTGTAAGAAACTTTTTTTCTTCAAGTGTCCCTTTCCTTTCTTCACTGAGCAGCTTCTTCGAAAGTCAAAGAAAAACATTATTAAGGCAAAGTGTGTTCTGGATCAATCAAAAATTATTGTTTATCATCTAGGTGGTATTTCTTGGTGTGCTTTTTGCTAGGAAGGGCATTTTTCTTTAACTTTTGAAACAAAAAAGAAAAAAAGAAAGAAAAAGTGTTCCCAAAATTTTAGCTATGCAATAATGCCTGGTTCATTTATCCTAAAGTTTTTGGTCCCAAACTTATGAAATGATAAATATAATAGATATCTTCATTTTATAAAGATTTTCTGCATGAGATGCCTGTCAAAGCAAAATCACATACAAACCTGGAGTAGTCTGGCCTTCAACCTTTGATTTAGTACAAAGGAGAGAATCACAAATGGTCACAGAGTTCATAAATTAGCAGCAGCGGTGCTGTCACAATTGTGCCATGACTATGACATGTCATTTCCTCACTGTGATTAACTGTGCTTTACCAGAAACCCATTTCTCAGTAGAACAAAACGGGAGAATTAAGTTTCCTTTATATTTCACTTAGTCCATTGTGACCGGAGACTCCAGCCCGCCTGACCCAAATTGGTTAAATGTTAAAGCAATTTGGCCTCTTTTCAGCTCCAGTTTCTACTTTCAGCACCTGAAGACTGTGAACTCTGTCTTTCCAAAGGGTAAACTCCGTTTTATTTTCTGTTATGTAAGCTAATTTGTGAGGGGTTCTCATAATGTCATGTCTGCCAGGAGATGGCAACGAGTGTCTTGAAGTTCAGGCCAAACACGGGGGTTTGCTGTTCGTGTCGCAGGATTAATTAGCACTGACTTAGATCTTTTCCAAATGTCCACACTCTACGATTCAGAAAACCAAGAGTCTCATCCACAAGTGATCTGAGACCTTAGACAAATTCCACCAGAAGTGTATTTAGACCAGACATTGGGATTCCTCTGTTGAAACTCTGGCTGTTCCATCGATTCATTATTTTTTATTTAGCCTTCAATTCTTTCTCCATTAGTGGCTGTCATATTGCTTACATTTTTATGGGGG
Organism: Polioptila caerulea; assembly: GCA_013397295.1. NCBI lineage: Eukaryota > Metazoa > Chordata > Aves > Passeriformes > Certhiidae > Polioptila > Polioptila caerulea. Next base: position 349,633 of record VYXF01011893.1, read on the forward strand.
CATGACACCTAATTATTACATTTGGCAAACTCTGACACAGCCAAATGCTTTTTAATAAATATTAAGGTGTTATTGGATTAAAGCATTTTTCCACTTTGGTCAGACACAACAATTGCTCTCCAGGCCTGGCAATCAAGGGCACCTCACTGCCTCAGGCCCTGAGAGATGGAAACCAAAGTGAGTTGGGGGAATAAACTTGGGGTCAGTGACTTCATTCCCTGCAGGTGTAATTGGAAGATTAATCCCCAATATGCAAATGGACCAAACTTATAAAAAAATGAAAATCCATGACCCAGGGTCCATTTTTGGGTGCAGCCCCTCAAGGCTTTGTCTGCCCTAAATGTACCTGAGGGCCCTTCAATAAATAGAACTGATTTTATTCCCTGAATTCTGTCTGGCCCCTGTTTTTAGGGAGCCCAAAAAGGCACCACAGGAGCTGTCCCTGGTGGATCCCTGAGCTCATTTGATGGATGCTCTCCCCTTTGTGTGCTCCCAGCTCCCTGTGCTGGTGCTCTCTGTCCTTTCTGTGCCCCTGGGCAGCAGAGGGAAGGGCTGGCTCTGAGCAGGACTGGGGCAGGGCACGGCAGCCCTGCCTGGCAGCAGCTCAGGGCTCATCTCAAACCTCCAATCTACCATGTGCTTAAATATTACTGCTGATTCTATTTTAATGAATGGCAGTTGTCATGCACAGGGTAGCAAAAACATTAATTAAATTCTTGATAGTTTTCATGACTCTGGCACTGCAATAACAAAATACTGCTACCTTAGTTATTTCTTCTCAATTGCCCCTGGCTTACAGGTGAATGCACAGTGGATTTACTGCACATGTGCATTTGCAGGCAGTGATTGGGGTTTTTATGAGCTGAGTGAAACTAGTAAAATCTAACACATGAAAAAAAAATTAAAATTTCAAACAGAAAAAGATAAGTTTATGGGACTTCTCTGCTTTTTGAAAGCACCAATCTCAGTGGTGTTTAAATACATAGCAGATCTGTGCTTTTGGACAGTCCAAATGCAATTTTACCAGCCCTTTGAGAATTATTTTCATGCCTTTCCACCTACTCCATATGTAATCTATATATTCCCATTTCCAGTTAAATATTTTACGCCAGCAGCTTGCACTGAAAACAAAAAACTTCAATACTGAGGAGAAAAAGCAGAGAAAGCTGCTCCTACTCTGTTCAAATCTGGAGAATAAAGGAGGAGCCTTAATCTGATGGATGCATCCTTTGGTGGACATAACAGCCTGGCATGGCTACGAGTTCTCTTCTGAGCTTTGGAAATGAAAGTCAGCGGTTCAGTGGAGTGTTGTAAACTGCATCAGCTGGGGGTTTATAAAGGGAATATATGGCCCAAGGATTCTCCTGCAGGGCTTCAGCTGCTCAGGAAATGTGCAGCCCCATGGAATACAGAGAGAGGCACAGAAATGTTCAGGAACTCCCAAGTTTTGTTAAAATGGAAAAGAAAAACGTTTCAAGGGTAAGCTGAACTGTAGGGGTTTTTTTCCTGATATTTCTGGAAGAATGGAACATAAGAACAAAATAAGCCCTATAATGATGACCATTAGAAAAGTGTGGATCAAACAGTTAAGCTGTTTTGCCATTGTTTACAAATCTCTGGCCTTCTTTTTTTATTATCTGAATAATACCTCTGCAATCCTGTAACCCAGAAATAAATCCCTGCCCATGGTAAGAAAGCTGAGGAAATCTCATTGTTCTGAACATTTTTAAATTAGTTTGGATGGAGGGGAAAAAAGACCAATTCAGGGAAAAACAAGGATAGTTCTCAGCAGAACTTGTTCTGTGTTTTCTCTCACCTGACTAAAACCAGAAGTATGGTTTAAAAATAAGTTTATATTAATTGCAAAATCTTCTAAAGTATGGACTTTTTTGGACTCAGATGGTTTTAAAAGGATGTGAGATGAGTCTGAAAAGTTAATATGAAGAGATATTTTAGTGAAGACCACGTGGTTCATCCCTGCCTCAGGCATCGGGCTGGGGGCTGTCAGGGGTTGGAATAATCCTGCTCTGCTCTTCCCCTGGCCGTGTGGTTGCTTTGTTTTCAAGCAATTCTTTAGTTTTAAGAACCTGTTCTACTTAAATCTACCTCTGTTTTAAATCTACTTTTCTTGTAGCATTCGCAGCTCAATTTATTTTGTGTTAAGTTAGCTGAAAGCCTCACTTGTGCCCATAAATAAAATAAATTAAAACAGAATCCAAGTTTTAAGTCTGCTTCCTGGCAGTTACTCACTACATTGAAGGCAATGTAATTAATTACTCAGTTTCTTAAGAGACTTGTAATGCTGGACATCTTGATATAGCACAACTGGAAAAGCAATATTTGAATTTCTGTCGTTATTGCTGGATTTCTCTCTATAAAAAATCCATACTACAATTATTCATACAGTTTAGCCCTGGCTGGGGGGTGATTGCAGATCTGTGGATTTACAGATAGCAATCCTTTCATCACCCAGTTGTGTTTCACGAGCACAGGATTTGGAGGCTGTGATAGTTGCCATGGCACCCACATGTGTACCAGGAAGATTGTTGGGAGAGGGTGATTTATGTTCGCAACAAACTGAATTTTTTTAAAAAGTGATCGAAGGTGAGTGGTACATTTTAAGCTGTGTTCCTTAGAAATCAATTTTTTTTTTTTTTTTTTTTTTTTGGTGTGAGGCCAAAGTTGTGATTTTCTATGCCAAAAAAACTGCTGATGTGGAGATGTAATGGCTTGGGTATGTTCCTGGGGTGGTGCTTTTACACCCCTGCTCTGTTCCTGCTCTGTTCCTGCTCCCTGGCTCCAGAACCCTCTCACAGAGTGCCAGTGCCACTCCAGGTAAAACTTAATTGCTCATGGGACAAATGAAGATTGCTAATGGTTCTCAGAAACACCCAAAATACCCATTTTATTGGTGTGGGCACTGGCCCAGCTGTTGCAGATGACACTTTTGATTTCCATCTCGTCCCTGTGGCCAAAGCTGAGTGGTTTGGGAAGGATTCAGTGTTCATTGCCTGGAGAAGGACGGGCACAGCCAGCCCTTCATCCTCAGCTCTGCCCTTCCTGGGGCTCAGGGAAGTGGCTGGAAAAGCTCCCTGCCCTGGCATTCATTCCCTGCTGGGCCAGCCTGGGTGTGCCAGCCTGGATGTGCCAGCCTGGGTGTGCCAGCCTGGGTGTGCCATCCTGGGTGTGCCATCCTGGATGTGCCAGCCTGGGTGTGCCAGCCTGGATGTGCCAGCTCAGGATGTGCCAGCCTGGATGTGCCATCCCGACTGTGCCATCCCGGGTGTGCCATCCTGGATGTGCCAGCCTGGATGTGCCAGCCTGGGTGTGCCAGCCTGGGTGTGCCAGCCTGGGTGTGCCAGTCTGGGTGTGCCATCCCGAGTGTGCCATCCAGGGTGTGCCATCCTGGGTGTGCCATCCTGGGTGTGCCAGCCTGGATGTGCCAGCCTGGGCGTGCCAGCCTGGGTGTGCCATCCTGGGTGTGCCAGCCTGGATGTGCCAGCAGAGAGAGATGAAATCCAACTCCAGGCTCAGGAGCTGCACAGGGCAGGGGCAGAGCCAGAGGGAGCAGGAGCTCCTCCCTGCTTTAAACACAAACTTTTCCTCTTGAAGTTTGCATTCATTCTTCCTTCCAATTAAGGGAGGTGACCACTTAATTCCAGCTAATTAGGGGTTTTTTTAGATCTATTCTCCACTGTGCACACCAGATCAGTGCCTTACCTTTGCAGTGAACTCTCGTGGATTAATTGTTCTTACTGCACAGTTTAATTACTTTGGTTCAACTCTTATTTACTTTTGACTTCTAATTGACTTTATGAGTGCCTTTGTTTGTGTTGTGTGTGACTTTTTGAGGAGAAACAGGTAATATTGTGGGTTTTTTTCAGTAAAAATTACAAGATACCTGCAGGAAACTTTGCTATTATGTGGGTAAACTTGCTTTCTAATAGATTGTAATGTAGAGGACTTAAAAAAAAAAAAATTATACATAAGCCAAAGGCTTTGATACTCACAATTTTCTAAGTTTTCTGAGTTGCTGATTCTCAGTTCTAGTTAGTAGTTTCCCCCTCTTGTTTTCATGCTATTTGATCTGGATCTGTGTTCTGATCATCTGGAAAGACTTTCATTTTGAAAAGAGGTTTCTACCTGTGTGAATTGAGATAAAAAGCCTCAAAAAATGAATGCTAAAGATGCAAAAATCATGAAGGCAGAGGGGAATGCAGCTCTGTAAAACAATCTCCAAGTGTGACATTGTGCTTGGTCTCTGGATTTCATGTTCTGAAAGTCCTCAGGTTGCTCAGGTTAAGTCATGACAACCCTCGTGTGCCATTGGATGCCTCTGCTGCCAAAACTGAGCAAATATGGTGTAAAAATGCACTTTCCACAAAAAAAGAGAGAGAGGGGCAGATGTGAGCCTTGTCTGCCAGATGAGAAATGAGGGAATACCTGGAGTCTCTCCTCTCCTTCTCTCCCTGTGTCCTGTTGTCCATGAGGGCAGCCAAGGTTTGTGCTGTAACCCTTTAAACTGGTTGTACCAAGAGCTGGAGTGAGCTCTGTGGGGTCCCCTGAACCTGCCAGCCCGGCCAGGAAACCTGACCCTCTGAAAGAACTCCTAAAATTATCATCTCCACAGGACAGTAACATAAAATAGTGGTTTAGTTATCCTTACTGTGATTTGACTGTCTTTTACATAGGATTTTGTTTTCCATCTGGATTCCTACATGGTTGTCAGTGCAATGGTGGAATATTTAAGCTTCTGGCCATAGCTAAAATATTCCCTCTGCGCTTTGCAAAGCAGTTTATGGTCCCTATGGCTTTATAATGATGCAAAGTTTATTTTGTCTCCAATAAATATATTATTAATCCATCAATAATAGAAGAGTACTGTATATTCTTTTCTAATTTTAACTTGCTGTCTTTAGTCATGAACTGGAAAACTGCTTGTTTTTTTTTCCCCTTTTATTCAATTTCTTCTCTGCCTACAACCATTTTCTCATTCAGTTTCACACTTACTCAATTTATGCAGTGTCCATCTCCTACCCTGAAGAGCAAGAGTCTTCTACTTAATAAGAAATACTTATTGGCACATAGCTTTGATTTATAAAGAGAATGTTTCCTTGAGAGAGTAATTGGTTTGGGATTTTTTTTTTTCCTGCTTACCAAAGGAGCTTATCAAGTTCTTTTACAGAATCCTTAATATTGTTGTTTTTCTTCCTTGAATGTGAACAAGTGCTACAGTCTGGAGGAAAACTGGCTCCTAACTTATCTCTCTTTCTTGAAGTCAAAAAATGGCTTTCACAAATTGTGAGTTATAACTCTGTTTTCAGGGAAAAAAAAACCAAAAAAGTAAAAATCTATATTGTTGAGTCCTGTAAACAAGATGATCCCTGTGACTGCAAACTGTGTTGGTTCAAAGGCAGCCAGGTCCCCTTGGCCCTTCAGAGAACAAGTCAGGTTAGAACAACATCTAATAATGCAATGGAGTTATAGGTCAAATTTGTTGGGCTTACAGTGAGAAAATATTTTAAAGGCTGATGTGCTGATGGTCTGTCAATATTAGGAGTGAAGTGGGAATCAGGTAGACAAATCTGGTGGGTATTTGTCTAATTAGCAGTGACCTGTATTAAAGCAGAGCTGCCTGAATTAAATTAGTTATTGCTCATCTGGTAGGAACTTTCTTTATATCTGAGAATCTGGCAAATCTCATCTAGAATGCTAATTCCATCCTTCTGTCTTTTCCTCTGAGGTATCTTTTCATTTAATAATGAGTTCCTTCATTGTTTTTAAATTTAGAACAGAGCCCCCTTTTTGGGGGGGGGCTATCTTTTAATTTCTGCACTGAAATATGTAAATGGTTCTTTTGAGGGAAAGGTGGAGAGCTGGGGACTTTGGGTACTATCAGATCTGTTGCCTTCAAACATAAGAATAAAATACTGGGTAGCAAGGTAGCATCTAAAAATTTCTCTGTCCCAGAAGATTTTAGAAATTAATCTCCAGCATTTAGCATTCTCCTGTTTTAAACCTAAACCTCCTTTTTGGGGAGTTCTATGCTGCCACTGGCCATCCTTCTTCTCCCTCTCGGGGTTCATAACTTCCCTTTGTTTTCATAAATCTGAGTTTGCCTTGAGCTGCTGACCACCCAAAGTTTGAGCAGCTTTAGGCTCAGCTTTGAGGAAAGCTGAGGCAGTGCAGAGTATTGTTCACGTGAGCTCTGCCAAGATGCCTTGATAAACTGGCAGGGAAATTAATATACAAGGGTAGAAGGGATTACAGCGAGAGATAGAAGGATTAGGCTGTGCACTAGCAGCAAGGCTTGCTGTAAAACTGTTGCTTCAGGCTTTTGTTTATTATTTGGAGAAATTCTATTTAAATGCAGATTAGATTTTCTACCTAAAAGTACAACTCGGTCTTTGTTTAGAAACTCCACAAAGGAGAATGAGCGCAGGGTTCTTGTTTTCATTTCTTGGTGAACTTTGACAGTCACGTTGCTTATCCTGTTATCTGGATTAGATATGCAAGCTCTGGATACAGGAGTTGGAGCAGTTTGTTTAGAGACCTGGGTTTAATTAATCACTGTAAGATTACCAAATTGCCTTGGGATGAGAAACTGTGCCTGAGAAGTTGTAATTGGCTCCTGACTAAACAGAAGGGCCCAGCTCTGCACTGGGTGTTTGGGAGGGGGAGAAGGGGCAGAGGCAGGAGGGAAAAAAGGCAAAGAAGAAACAATCAGTGAATTAGACAAGTAGATTTTGTGACCTGAAACTTTTCATTCTGTATAAACATTATAAACATTCAGTTTTTTGTATTCTCCAATCAATCACCTTGTGAAATGACATTTTGTCTTCCTTAGAATTAAAAATGAAATTAAAGTGCTTTTGCAGTGCTGATGGGTTTATGAAAAGTAGTCTGAAAAGTCTTACCTTCAAATAGACTCCTAAATAGTCAAAAATTATTCTTTTGCATATTGCAGACTTGCCATAAAGATATCAGTAAAACGGAGCTAAGGGAAACATCCCAAACACATCCCATGGGTTTATTTTTATTCCTTTATCCATTCTTCTTGCATCTTTTCAGCACCTCTCCAACAATCCTTACTGGTTTCTCAAAATTATGATAAATTGATAATTAACATAACTAAGACAACTTTTGTTAATCATCTTATTTTTCTGTACAAAAAAACCCCAAAACACATGCCATGCTAAACACACAGATTTCAAAGGATATTTTTCTTTTGCTTACTTCTTCCTCCCCAGCACAATTTGTGACCCATCCACCAAGTTCCGTGACAGAAAATCCACACAATGATTGGCAGGAGCTGTCACTGGGATTCATGTACAGAAGCAGAACCAAAATATGTTTCAGGATTTGAGATTTTGACCCAATTTTAGCAAAGCATGGGTAGTTTGAGTTGTTATAAATGTATCTATCTCTCTCTATATAGATAGCTATAAAGATGACTTTTATTTCTTGTCTAATATGTCAGATGGCAACCAGATTTGGCTGACTGGGAATCAAGAGTCTCCTCTGGGCAGATTTATTTCACCAGCCATAGAACATGTTCAGTAACTTTATATTGATCATTTAGCATGGAAATAACAAACCAATGTAATACATTTAATGTGGTGTTATGGTCACCGTGAGCCATTTGGCAAGGCAATATTTTAGTATTATCAGGTTCATAAAAGCTTGTCTTTTGAGAATATAATGAACATTTCTCCATGCATTGCCCAGCTTTGTTATGAAGTGGAGAGAATATAAAGACCAAGCCTTTGCTTAAAGGAGGTTGTTGAAACTTTTTGCCTCATGCTATTTTAGGTGCCCTGTGCCTTTTTTGCTCCTCTCTTTATTTATGATGGACAAGCTAAAACAGTAACTAAAATGAAAATAAAATATTTTTCAAAAGGTAAAGAACTCTGGGCCAATAATTTACAAGTAGCATATTCTTGAGATCTCACATTGCCCATTCAAAGTATCACAGCTATTTAAAAATCTGAATTTATACAAAATTTGTCTCTGCTGCCCCTTCAGAGAGCCAGTTGTTTTCCTCCACCCATTTTTGTTAATATGCTGAGCTGGGCATAAGTCAGAAAAAAATGTATCTATGATGAACAATGCAGGTCTGGTGAGTGGGAGAATTTGCCATCGATGTCAGAGGAGAAAGTCCTAAATCCCAGAGTTAGCAGTGTAGGAATGTCACATTCTGGTATCACACAGAGCCAGGGGATGGGCTGAAAGATAATTATTAGAACAGCTGATTTTCCTTTAATGCATCATTTCACAGTCACTCGTACTCTTAAGCTGTATCAGATATTTATGGGGTTTTTTGAGAGTTTCTTGTAGCACCCTATTAATTGACTGGAATACAGCAATTTCCAGCTTTGACTTGAATATGTTCTTGAATCTGTGTGCTCTGGCCAATCTTTTTTTAATACTTATTTTCATATTTTTACCATTTTTTGCCACTTTTTAATTACCATTTCAGGCAGGTTGGCAGAGCCAGCAAAAGTTATGAGCTCTAACTTTAGTTGTGTTTGAGTGGTGAACATTTTGTAGCAATTTTTTGGGGCTTTTGTGCTGGAGAGAGAAGCCTACATTCAGGATGCTTCCTGTGAGCCTGTGGACCTTCTGAAGCAATTGTATCTAAGAATCTTTGAACAAATGGCCTTTCTAGTGGGTACTTAGAGTCCAAATTAGAAAATGAAGTTTCCTGAGCTGCCCTCTGGGGTGGTCAGCACCTTGTTACTTGTAAAGATGGAACCTTGTAGTGAAAAGCCTGGCATTAAAATCTGATGGGCCAGAACTCCTTTGGAGTGCACCTTGCTTTCCCCACTTCCCTTTTCTCTTTCATCAAAGGATAGATATTAACATCTGCTTTTTCCCCCCTCTTTTCTCTGGAACACGAGAATGTGACCATTCACTTCAGAGCCCTTACTCTTCAAGTTGGCACAATTGTAAGGGCCAAGTGCAAAGCTCTTTTGTTGGGAGCTGGATACCCTGCATACCCCTTCCTCTCCTGCTCTGGAGCTGTCCTCAAGCCCATTTACACTCTGGCACATAATGATATCGATCTGATCTCTACTCTCATGAAATGCCAAGCTCTAACCCATTTTTTGGTGCTTCTCAGCTCCTCTGAAGGGTCTTTCTTGTGAAAAGGGGTGCAAGCTCCTGTAGGGAAATTTGGGGAACGTGGCTGTAGCTTCAGTGCTTGCACAGCACCCCAGAGAGGCCACTGCCCTCAGCTCCCTGGGGCCGAGGAGATTCTGAGATTTCTGCCTTTTGTAAAGTCACTTTTCCATAGCTGAGGATGGTCTTGTGTGGGAAATAGAAGAGCCATATAACTCTTGGAAAGCTGTGGGAAAGCACATCTCAGAATGGAGAAATGTAAGAAAGTTAAAAGAAGCAAGGTCAGGAAATAGTAAAGCTATGTGCTGAGTAAAGAGAGGCCTTAGAAAATATGTTAGGCAGGATAGTAGAAATATGCACCCTTAATAATGGAGCTTTAGCCATTGTTTTAGATCGTTCCAAGTGGGTATTGTTAGAAGCAAGGGGTACATGTTGGTGCACTAACTGGCTTTAGCAAACATTTGTCAACTTTCAGTATTATCCTCTTGGCTAAAAGCTTTTTAAAAGATGATGTAACTAAGAGAACTTTGGCTGAAGCTGCTGCATCTCCCTGGCAAACCTCTGTAAAATGAGACTGATAATCATGATGGAATAAAAGCCTCAAGGTGGCCACTCCAGCAGTCCCATCCTGCTTTGTGTGGGTATTTATGGTCATGTTGGAAAAAACTACAGATCCAGCAGTGTTGGAACCAGAAAGGGAGAGCAGCCTTGCTGCCCTCCAAGGTATTTCCTGTCCCATTCCCTTCTCACCATTATCAGTCTCTGCACTTGGCTCACTCCCTGAGGAAAGGAGAGAGCATGGAAGCTGCAGCCTGTCTGTGGATCTTTGGGAGAAAAGGGAACAACCCATGGCAGAAACACCAGGAAAAAGCTGCACAGCAAATCCCTCCTCAGCCAGGGGTGATAACAGCAGAGTTCTGAGAAACTGTAAAGTTCTGTAGCTGTGCATTTCTTATTGCATAAGGGCCAATCTATTTTAACTCACATAAAAATAATGAGATTTTACAGTGGGGACAGTTGTAACTATAGTCCAGTCCGTTTTAAAAATGAATTAAAGTTTGATTCCGGGAAACACTTTGAGGAGTTTCTAGAATTGGTTTACCACGTAAAATTTTATGAAATCATTACGTTTTATTACATTACAGTTAGTCCTAAATTTTAAGATATGTCTTTTGGAAAGTTTTGGTGCCGTAAGAAATCATCAAAGCACATAAAATTCTCTGATTTTTAGCAGTTTATTAAAATAATGAGCTCTTCATCATGGGAAGATTATTTAAAGTGTGTTCATGGTTTTTTTGATGTTCTATTTGGTTAGCTTTAGTAATGACAATGAAAGACAGCTCTTTAATATTCCTGTATTTTGTTGTACATTTTGAAATGGGCAACACAGCTCTTTAGTGGAGGAGGAAAACTGAATTTTTGCTAAAATGTTTTGTCATTTGGGTTTCTTTGAGTGCCAAGGATATCATCCCCTATCTCCAACAGGTATGCTTTGAAAACTTTAGAATGGAATGGAATGGAATGGAATGGAATGGAATGGAATGGAATGGAATAGAATAGAATAGAATAGAATAGAATAGAATAGAATAGAATAGAATAGAATAGAATAGAATAGTATCCAGTGCTCAAGAGTGTAAAAATCTGGTTTAAGCTATCTCAAGTTGGGTACCCAGAAATAATGGAATAATGGAATTCCTCAGTTTCTCAATAAATGGCCTCAATAAAGCAAATAATGCAGGTGAGATATTATTCATGTTTATGAAGCTTTTAATTGTGCTGTGGAAACAAGAGAGTACATGAGGAAATGAATAAATCTTCATTCAATACAAGGCTTTGAAAGTATTAATTAAAAAGGTGTATGGCTACATGCTGATTAGAGTAGATAAAGAGAAATATTGAATCACTACTTACTCTGTGAATTGGGCCCAAGGGCCCTATGAGAAAAATAGTATATGATAATTTAATTAAAGTTTGCATCAAAACACATTTACACAGGGAGCTGAATTAATATTGCAGAGTTGCACTTTTAACTCTCCAGTGCTTCCCTGGGAAATGTTGGAACCCTTTTAGAAAAGAGGTTCTTCTTTGGGACAGCAGCTACTGATCACACACTTGGTATTTTCACCTCACTGGAAGTCTTAGATTCAAGACATTCATAGAATAAAAAAGTATTTGTATCAGAAAAAAACCCCAGATATTGATGGCAGCACATTTAGAAACACAATTCAGTTGGGTTCTGGAATATGATAGAAAGAAGGGGGAAAAGGGATCCCAGATGTTCTGAAGGACTCATCCAGAGAAGCCTCCATGTTTACAAACACCTGACACTGATATTTATTATTATATCAGCATATAAGATCCTTTGTAAAATATCTCAGCAGAGCTGAGTGAGTTTTTTATTTCCTGGACAGGTCTGGACTACTCACTGGGTTTTTTCCCCTCTTTTTCCCGGGGGAAATTTGGTTACTCAAGTGCTGAAGCCGCGTGTTTACTCAGTGAAACAAGGCCAGGAGCAGGGAAAGGGCTCTGTGTGTACAGAATCAGGAGAGAAGTACATGAAGGGAGGGATAAATGGAGTCCCAGTCTGACAGAGAAGGGGCCACGTCCAGTCTACAGCAGCCACTGTTGTGGAGGAGGGGGAATCTCCCTGTGTTGAACCTGGGGATAAAGCAGAAACCAGCTGAAATAATAATAGTTAGAATATTGACTATGATGCCATGATCAATTGTTTCATTTCAAGCGTTTCTGGGCTTTACAATAAATCTCCAAACCCCCGTTACAATCACAGTGGTGCCACATTCAGGACAGTATCTTTGTCCAAAGATATTTTTCCAATTCCACTGGAGAGGCAACTCATAACTACAAAATGTATTTGATTTTTTCTGTTGTAACAGCGCCCAGACCACATTATCAATGCTGCTACTTCCAGTTACTTCTGTAATTCATGTAATACATAATACTCATAGCAAGGGTGGGGTAACAGTAGTAGATCACCCCAAACCTGCTGTTATCAGGGGCATAATGACAACAAACAGCAAATTAAATCAATCAGTGTTGCCTTGTGCAAGGGAGGCACTGCCTGGGTGTGCTGATGAGCAGCCTGAGGCCCCAGAGCACCGGGACTGTTCCTGCAGAGCTCTGGATGTCCCTGGCACCCCCTGTGCCCCTCTGTCCCAGCTCTGGGTGTGCACACAGGGCCAGGATTATTAATAATAATTAATAATAATCCCTAAGGATTATTTCTGCCCCAGGGCAGCGCAGGGAGTAAGAGCAAGGACCTGAGAGTGTGAAAATTAGAAGAATACTCAGTGTCAGGAGCCAGCTCCCTATCTGGGGAGTTGAAGCCATTATTTGTTTGTTTTCCCCCCAAGACTTTCCTGTCCTTTTCTGCAGAAGTTCTGCAGTCATTCCAGTTTCATCTTCCAGCATTCCAGCAGCCCAGTTGGTGGGAGGCTTTTTCCCAGCCATGATAAATTATTCTCTGTCAGAATCCAAATCTGCCTTTTCAAGTCTGATCATTTGTGATGAATTTATTCTGTTAACATGGGCTTGAATAGAAGCAATAGAGGATAATAAATTAACTTTGAGCATATTAATGACATCTCCAGACTATGGGTGAATTAAGGAATAAATAGATGAAATAGGTTCAATAACAGGCTGGTGAACACTTAGTCAGCAATTGACTGGTAGCTTTTCACTTAGGTCCTTTTATATCCTATGGTTAATTAAAAGACATAGAAAGATTTAAAGCAGCCCTTTGGAACCCAGACTGAGTTTGAACTCCTCCTGCAATTTGCAGGAGCTGTAGGAAAGGTGGTTGTGAAATGCAGTTTGCTGAAGCCCAAGGAACATCAGCTCCAGAAATTCAGGTTTGGACCCTCTCAAAAAGAAATCTGTGCCAAAAGTGGTGGCAGCTTTCTATATGGCATCTGCCAGAGCAGCACTTGACCCAGACTTAAAGTATCCTTTCTGTAGAGCTTAGGAAAAACTAAACATAAATTATGGGATTGTGAGGGTTTGCTCTCATGTCATCTCTTGGTCAGTCCAAGAACTTTCACTCTGGGCAGGAACTGCTGGGATTTATTTGGTTACCTTCAATGTGTGTCAGCCCTGAGCAGGATTTCAAAACTAGTTTGGAACTCAGGCTTTCAAAAGAGCTGGATGTTGGATGCTGAGCTTTAGTGACTTTGTAAGAACTGGTTTTTCTTGAATCTGATCCTTAGAGAGCCTCTGTCCCATGCAGTAGAGAAATGGCTGATTGAGGCTTACATACTAAAGGAGATGATAAGTTCCCTGGCAAGTCTGATTGCTAGTTTTTAACCTTGTTAAATAATGTATGTTAGGCTTTTATTAGCCTTGGCATACTCATGCCAAACCTTATCAAACAGGAGTGAACATTAGATTTTCTGCAAAGAGAGCTACGGTTCAATGGATAAAAATATGAATATAAGGAGGGTTGAGTCAAAACTTGACACCTCCTCTCTGAAATTTGAAGGTCAGAAAATTTATATCTCTCCTCAGAATCCTTACATAGACACTGTGTGGTTATAAGGAAGTGTTTATATAACTGAGTTTATAAAATTTAAAGATCAACCAATGTGTTTATTTCCATTTTAAAGTATTTCCATCTTGTAAGTCGGGAAGTTTAATTTCATGAACAATTGGATACCTCGTGAAGTTTAACTTAATAACCCCACAGTTTTATATTTGTTATGCTTCAAGTAATTGATAATAATAATAACAAATAAATAAATGAACACTGCCCTGTTTTCAAGAATCAGAGTCCTTGTTGCTGCAGCCACAGAACCTTTCCTGACAGCTTTTGAATGGTCTGACAAGATGCTGTCAGCAGCTGCTCACTTCCATTTTATTGGGTGATCTTACTGACACCAAAATCTTCCAGAATAATCACAGCTATCACTGTTTCCTAACAATGCCTTTTTAAAATTATCCATGCTAGGAGAAAATGTTCTGTACAAAATTGTGTCAAGTGTTGATCTGGCCTAAATTATTCCCATCATTTCTCAGCTGTCCAGGGGCTGATAGAATCATCTGTTAAAAACAAACAAACAAACAAACAAAAAACCCCCTACAAATTTAGTAATGCTGCTAGCTAAAATGCTAGTATTTTTTATATTTTAATTAAAAATTACTCTGGAGAACATATATATATTTATGCCTAAGAAACTTAATAGTTGGAGCAGGCTCATGTGAGTGAGATGAAGAACTTCCAATCAAAGAGCAAAACTTCAGTGGAGAACCTGGGGAATGGTGAGGTGCAGGTAACTGTGGCAGTATTGCCTCACCAGGATGCTGCCCAAATTTCAGAAGGTGCCAGCAGTGCCTGGAAAGGCCCAATTAGGAAGTTGGAGCCTTCTCAATCAGTGCTTTTGAACTCTCAGGTAGATGCTGGGAGCTGCAGATTGCAGGAATCCTTTTCCTTGTTCAAATGTCTGCTCGGAGTGAGGCTCTGAGCTGATGTGCAAAGATTGCTCCAAATCACTTGGAGCCACACTCCCATGCCTGAGTGGAGCACAATGAAGTTTGGATTATGCTGTTTTAAATTATCACCCATTTGAAGTCATTTTCTTTATAAAACAAGATTAAAATGACTGTAATTCAAAACATTTTACCTCAAATTGATGTGAAAATTGTAGTGTTCATATTATTTCCATTTTTCAATTTGACAAAGCATTTCTCTCCACATACAAGCTTTTCTGTGTTGGCACTATCTTAACAGTGAAAATATGAATTTTACTCTGTGTACTTTATTCTTTCCTGATGCGTCTTATTTTTTAACACTACTTATTTAAGTTTTTGAAAGCATGTTTTTCTATAAATTGTTGTAATACCTGGGGAAAATATAAGCAGATTTAGGAGGTTTGCTTGCCTCCTTTCTAACCCACACAATAACAGTTTATAACTTCATATTGTTAAGTTTGTTCTCTGGTCTTCCTACATGCCTGATGGTTAGATAAGTGCTGATAAATAAGCAAAGCAAGGAAGAAATTGAAATTCTAGCTTAATAGAGTTGAAACTCAGATTATTTACCTGAAACTTGCTTTCATTTGCTTTCACATTGATACCTCAGGAGAAATTTCTCTTCATTAATTTTCCTCAAAGTTTCATGTCTCTCAATACAATCATACAGGGGAAGAATAGTCTTTTCCTCAGAAGATTATTTCATAGACAGGGAGTAGAATCAGGGAGGACTTTTTAAACATCCAGTAAATTCTGAGTAAATTACTCGAGTTCCCCATGAAAAAGGGCATTTGTGTCATCTAAGAAAGAGTTCTTCTTGCAGAGTTCTTGAAGAAGCAAAGAACAGTACAAAACTGAAAAGCACTGGAAAATTTAGTGACTTGCAGAAGTCCTTGTCTAAGCTATTGCCAGCGAGATTTACAACTGCAAAGTTCCTGGCCTAAAAATACAATTGCATTTATTTTTAAGTCAAACTGTGCTCGATCATGAGTGCAACAGAATGCCAAACCTTATCACTTAAAGTAATAGCCAGGCACATGTCAGCTCTCAGACCCTGGAACCCTGTGAAAGAGCTGCTTTTGTGAGCTCAATCTGCAAAGGATAATTCATTCCTTACTAGGGGGTATGATTTCAAGAGCTGAAAGCTTTAACTGGTACATATGTATAGGGTAGATTTAAAGTGATTATGGAAATGTCACCACAGGACAATGCATTATTAGGAGGCCCTCATATGCTGTATGCTGTCCCCTTATGTTTGCTGATAATTAAAAAGCAGATTGGGATGTCATGGTGAGAATGAGTGCAAAATGTCCCTTTTATCATTTGCAATAAATATGAAATAGTGGTCTTGCTGTATCCTTCAGTGATTGTTCTACTTGTGTTGGTGACAAATGACATCTTTCTCCTTGTAATGTGCCTGCAGGGTTAAATGACTTTATTATTATTAATGAGCCATTGCTCCAGCTGCCCAGAAATACAGGGGAGTAGGAAACATAAGAGATTTAGACCTAAGTAATTACAAATGTAATTATTACCTTTCAAATTTCATTTTTACAGCAATCACAAGGTGGTTAATCAAACATGGCCCTTTTCCATGCACTCACACTTTTTGGAGCCTTTGTCAAAGGGATGAGCAGCTCCGTGGGCCCACCGAGGGCAGTCGGTGGCAGATTGACAAAGTGGTCTTGACAGAAAACTGCTGTGAAAAATTGGATGGAAGCTGTTGTGCAGTCACCAAGGAGGCTGTGGCTGAGAGGGTTTTCCTCGTGGAAACCCTCCTGAGCTGCAGCCATCTGGAGGAGAGTGTCCTGTCAGCAGGAGGGGAACCCCAGAGTCCTGGGGACAGGGGGAATGTCGGGGTTCCGCTCCTCCAGTCCTTCCTCAAGGTTGCTGGCTGTCCTGGAGGGATCTGAAAAACACAGCAGAGCCAGCCTGCTGCTTTAGGGCAATTAAAAACCATGGCCTCTTACCCTGAAATGTTTATCCCAATGACTCACAATTATGGATTTTTGGAGTTTGGAGGAGGAACATGAAGTTTATTCTGCAGCAGTGGCAAGGGCGTTGCAGGGAGTTTGGAAAAGGGGAATAGCTGTGATTATTGCTAGGCTGTGTTACAGATGCCATGAAATGCAAAAAGTGCTGATTCCCAGAATTATAGCCAGAATTGATATTTATTGTGAAATTCAAAATCCGAGGGACAGCTTTGGAGAAATGAGGACGTTTCCATTCAATAGTGTAATTTCTTCATATTAAGGATCCTCATATTTTAAAAAAATAAGTGCAAATGAATTGAATAGAGAAAATGGGAACTAGCAGTTGCCACACTTAATACCCTCAAATGCAATGTGAATAAACACTATCACAAAGCATTTGAATTTTTAAACTACATTTTTGATGGGAAAATTGTTTTGTCAAAAAAACCCTCGGCAAGCTTTATTTATATATTCAGCTGGAATGAATTAATATTGTTGATAGTCCAATAAAAAGTAATAGCTATCAGGGCTCAAAAAGCCAGTGTGTTACACAGATATCAGCATATGATATCTATCAGATATCATAGATATATAGCAGATATAGGTAATTTTTGTAAAAATGTTTAGAAATATTCAAAAATAGATAGGGTATTCATGGTAAAAAAAAAAAAAAAATGTTACTATTCTAATAAAGAAATATAGTTTGTTTGTTTTTTGGTTTGTTTTGTTGTTTGTTTTTTTTTCCCTTGAAGTGCAATTGCAGTCACCACAAAAGGTAGATAATATTTTTAGACTGTTATGAGTTTGTTTTGGTTGCTGCTCTAGTGGTCTTGGACTTTAAATTTCTGTTTGTGTATTCTGGTGAAAACACAATTCAGAACAACTTTTATTGGCTATCTTTTAAGTTTCCACAGGAGATATATGTTTGCTAGCTCACTGAGCATTTGGGGCTTTTATGACTCCCTTTTGAAAATTAAAGTTTCATTAAAGTGTCCGAACTGTGACCAATTGCCCACAGTTGCTCAATTACTTCATTTAAAAGATTTCTTTTTAGTCCTTTACTTTCCATCAAACTTTTGTTTATTTTTTACTGTAAAGTCAATAAAGAGGAAGACAGAGCACCATTTGGCACACACCAAGAGACTGAAGTGAACAGAGGGTGTAACACAGATATTTGGGGGGTTTTTGCACCCCAATCCTTGCTCTGTGTGATGAATTTCTGCTCATCCTCACCCTCCTCACTCAGCCCCTGACCTCTGCTGCTGGCCACGAGCGTTGCAATCTGGTTTTAGAGAGGGGTAAAGGAAAATTGAGATGTTCATGTTGATCTGTTTGAAGAGTTTGTGCTTCTGACCCTGTTCTATCCAGAAATTCTCTTCCCTTCCTTTCTTCCTGACACTCACCCTTTCTCCAAGCCCAGATCTTTGTTCTGATGTATCAGAATTTTTGGTTGATGTGGTTGATTTTTTTTTATTTTTGATTACACAGCCTAAGCTTAGGAAATGTATTTTCTTCCATTTCCACACCAAAATGAGTTTATGGAGATTGCAAAGTGGTTCTTAATTCTATTCATGGATCTTCACTCTTTTGGGATATTTAATGATTTTTAGTAAAATCAATAAGCTGCCTTTCCTTTGTGGACACACATGATTTTATTTGAAACTTAAATCTGAAAAGCTAAGTGTACTGCTATATTCTGTGTAAATGGTTCCTCTGAAAAGTGACAGCTGAGGCCTTTTTTTATTCAGCATATTTTTGTAGGATATTGTGTTTATTACAGGAATTTTACATCAGTAGCAGAGCTTAATATATATCACTTAAAATGCATAATCTTTGCAGGTATGGGGGAAAAAATGCTAATTTCCCTCTTTACTCTGTTTCCAGGTTGAAGGTTACTACTGGAGGATAAACCATTTCTCACCATGTAGTTTCACCTTGTTTAATTGATTTGAATTTGAATTTATATTCCATGCTAAATAATGAACCATGTATTAATAATTAAGAAAGTTCAGTACAAATGGGAAGCAGTTAATTAAATATTAAATAAAGCCCATTGTATTAGCCAGTATTGTAATCAATACAGCAGATTTTAGGTTATCCATTTTAGATGGTCATTATACTTTACTAGTTATAGTTAAAATTCTCATTGTAAACTCAATATACACTTTATAGACCAAAAAACATGCAATCTTTGCAAATGACCATTTTTTCCCCATAAATATCAGCAAAAATGGACATAAAAGAAGAATTCAATTTGGCTGTTAGAGCAATAAGGGTCAGTGCCATGCACTGTCCTACACCTCTGTCACACCCACGTTCATTAGGCGAAAAAAAGAGTTTGCAGGAGGTTTGGGGGCTTGGTTTTGTTGTTTTGTTTTTTACTTTTTATGTGAAATCTCTTTCTGTGGAAAACAGTAATTATTGAAGCTGAACTTTTTACAGGAGCATTGCCTTTAGACCATATCTTGGTTATGATTAATACAAGATTGAGGTTCTAGTCAGAATAACAATGAGGTAACCAAATGAAAGATTAATGTGCTTTATTTGTAGGGCGATGGTTTGTGAGGGAGATTCACTTCACAAGTGCAGTTAATGAGACAGGAATTACCAGAGGCTGACTCTCTTGCCCTGACACTTTCTCCATTTCCTCTCTCCCTCACCAACTTTTCTTGGCCATCTCTAATAATGTTTGCTTGACTTGTTGAATTCAGGTGCAAAATCCTCATACCTCATCTCATCATTTGGATTTTATGGGAAGTATTTTTTTTTTTAATTAAACTCAAACTAAAACCACGGCTGTTAGGATACAAACTGTTCACTGGAAAGGAAGCAGAGCTGATCCTTGCAAGCTACCCAGCACAATCTGGCAAGCCTAGGCAGCGCAGGGAGATGTGATTTCCCTCATGCCTGTTGATTTCTCAGTCAGAACATCTGGAGGATCAATCTTCTGATTTGTCACAAGCAAAGCAAGCTCTGTACACACTGCTGAAATTTAGAGTGGTGTGTCCTACTTGTTCTTTGAATAAAAAGGTTCCAAGGCTAGCATTTAAGTAACTCTTGTAGGTTTTTAATTTATTGAGACATATACAGGAAATAAAATATTCATAGGGAACTCCTCCCAAAGGCATTTTATTATTAAACCAGAAAGCTGGAGTGTATTATAGCAGCACTCATTTAGGTTTTCTACATTCAAGCTTCTTCCTCCTGACCTTATTAAAGTAACCCAGTTTACACTAACTACTATTCCTCCCTCCCTTTTTTATTGTTAATGTCATTTCTGTTCTCCTCCTATGGTGGAGACCTCTAAATGATGTTTCTCAAGTGGCCACTTTTGGTCACCAGGGTAATTCCGGGCGATCATTTCCCCACATTATGCTTGAATTCCTGCTTAGGTTTAGCAGCGCATTTAGCAAATACACAAGGGCAAAACGTGAGGAGGGGGAGCTGACCCGTTCCTCTGGAGCTCTTGGCTGAGGAGAGGAGTTGGGGCCGTCATCTCCATCCCTCTGGTGGGTTCCTGCTGGGCAGAGAGCTCTGGGAGTGCGCTGGGAGCTGCTCAATGAGAAACGCTCCAGTAAACGAGAGGCACTTCTGGATGCTGACAGAACAGCGTTGGCACTGCAAGCCATGGATTCATGTATGTGCTGTGTTGTGAAAATATGAAAAATAGCTCAGCAATGGCATAATTATGGGCAATTTGCTTAATTGCTTGCTAATTGTTGCTTGCTTTATTATGAAACAAGAGTGCTCTAAATGTAACGCTGGATGGTTTGCATCCAAAATGTGTCAAATTCAAGACTGGCTTTTCATTAGGACTTCAGCTACATGGCTTTAAAATTCAAGCATTCTATATTCTGTGGCTTATGTTTCTTTTATTTTCTTTTTTTTTGTTTGGTTTTTTTTGTTGGGGATTTTTTGGGGTTTTTTTTGTTTATTGGTTTGGAAATTTTCTTTGCACAGTTTCTCTGCCCCTAAACCTGCATTGGTATAATGCAGTCTGGTGGTTTCTGAACTTCTAATGAATCTGAGTACTTTGCTAATTAATACATTTGAAAATGCCTTTTGATCATTGCTACACATGTGGATAAAGGTGGAGATCTTGTAAGGCTTCTCCAGGAGTTCACGTTCCTGATTGTCCAGGCCTTACAGAAGCACATCTTCCTTTCAACACATACATTTGGATTTTTTCTCTTAAGGGATAGGTACAATTCTGAAAGTCTGGCCTTTTGGAAAAGCTTCTTTCTTATTTTTCAACCAATATATCCAGATATGAGCAGAAGGTTAGACCAAAAGTCCTTTCCAGCCTAATCTCTTTGATTCCGTGGTGCAAGTGATGATTTTCATGGCAGGGTGAGGAAAGAATCAGCCCTCTTGATGTTCTCTTAGCAGCACGTGTCTCTTTTAAGCCTGGAGGGAAAGGGAAGACAAGAAAATGTGCTGTGTATACACCAAGTGTGTGCTTCAATGATCTTACAGGCCTTTTCCAAGCAAAACGATTCCAAATTCTAACTTTTCAACATTCTGGGACCACTGGTAACCTACTCCTACCAACAGCTTGTGTCCCTGAGCGAATTTTCCATGAGCAACAGTCTCAAAACTGGAGAATTATATTAAACTGGAAATGCCAAGGTGTTTTGCCACATTTTGTAGGCTCAGAAGGAGAGTAGCACTGTCGAGCTCTTCAGTTTTCATCTTCAAAAAGCAAAGAGGATAATCAACATTTTTATTTACTACCTCTAAAATCCCACGCAGACTTTATAACCATAGGAAATCTCTGGTCAAAACAAACAAGGGTGGGGTGGAAAAAGGTAGTTTTTGTATTTTTTGTAGCTGTTTTGATTGAAGGAGAGCTATCTGGCAAGGCTGTAATTCCACATTTTCTTGAGTGAAGGTAAATAGTCTTACTTGAAAACTGTTTTGACCTATAAATGATGAGACCGTGGAATAATGAAGAAAGTCTTTTAACTGTTGTGTTTTTAGTTATATTTGACAGTTCTGATCTAAACATTTCTTAAGAGCTGGCAGACACTTTCTTTAAAAATGTTCTTAGTTCTGCAGACAATTAAAAAAAAAAAAATCACTCCTAAAACAACCTGGAGTTCAAATCAAAGTGGTAAACTCACATGTGCATGAGTGTGATCTACTATATGAATTAAAAATTCTCTTTTGTATTATTTGTATGTCATGTTTGAAGAGTCTCCATGGAAAAGCATATGTAAAACTGAGAGTTTATAACCAAGTGAAGTAAGAAATTAGTGAGACTGCCAAGAGTTCAATGGAATGTATTCTTTATTCATAATACATGGGGAATATGCAAACTCCTGTTTCTGTTTATAAACCTGCCACGTCTTATGTGAGAAGATGGTACCAGACACTGCATTTCACTCCCAAGAACGGAATTCCCATCATTTCTTCTGGAAATATTCACAGACAGCTGGAACTTTCTCTTCCCTGATGGGTGGAGGCAGATGTCAGAGGTGTTTCCTTCCCCTGATTATTTACCAGACTATGCAGAATAATCACCTGCACTACTACATTGGAATGAGAGAAAGGCTCAGAAAATGTGATTGTCACTCACATTTAGAATGACTTGCAAAGAAACAAAATAGAAGGAAGCTCAAAGAGTAGCACCAGAAGGTGCCGTGGTCAATTTGCAGAGCCTCTGAAAAACGACCCCTTGAACACTGAAATTCACAGCTCCCACAAGCATGGCTGGAATGGTGTGTGAGGAAAAGAGAGCATGAGTTTGACAAAAAGGAGATTTAGTTCATGGCCTGGAAAAGCAGGCAAAAAAAAAATAAAAATAAAAATAATGCTTAGTGAATATTCATGCAGACATTTTCCTACAGTTTGTTCTAATTTGAGTTATTTTCCAGGAGTCGTTGCTTTGTGGGTGAGGAAAGTTGTTTTTTTGTTTGTTTGACTTAGAAATTCAAACCAGAACAAGTTTTTTCAAAGTTAAAGAAAGCTGTAGGTTTTACATAATATTAACCATAACCACCAATGAAAAGCATACTCTGACAACAATAATGAAACAGGATTGAAAGAAAGATTATGACTTCTACAAAAGATGTTTCTTCTAAACAATCCTGCATTGGCAGACTTTTGTATAAGAAAACTCCAACATAACACCAAAATAATCTTTATTCATATTTTAGGATTGTGTCCAGGATAGTTATAAAGCTTTGGGGGTTTTGTTCTTGGTTTGTTTGGGTTTTCTGTTTGTTTGTGGGTTTTGTTTGTTTGTGATTTTTTGTGGGGTTTTGTGGGGTTCTTTGTTTGTTGGTTTGTTTGTTTGTTTTAATAAAACTAAAAATCAGGTTGAAATACTTCTTTATTAACAGAATAAGCAAGACTGTAACTTTAACAATACTCTTATTCTTGTCATGGCAATGTGTTCCAAGTCTCCAGGTAGTCTGGCAACATGTGGCACAAAATTACTGTCCTGATCTTTGAAATGGTGTGGAGACCATTTTATACATGACCTTTTTTCATCCACAGTTGCCTTGGTCAATGTTAAATGTTAATTTTTTATTGTCAAATGCTTCCTTTTGCTGTTTTAGCTTTATTGCTCTCTTACTGTGGTTTGATAGAAATGGTGCAGTAGAAGTGTAGGCACTCGTTGTGAAGAGCTCAAAACAAATAAGTATTATTTCCAAATAAATAACTGTGTGTTTCACATTTTAACTGAATTAATAGCATTTTTTAATTAAAGCAAAAAAGATCAGTTTCTCTCAAAAATGGGCTAACTCCACACTGTCAAGGTTGTACCTGGTTTCAGTGAATTGCCTTCATCAGAATAGAAGCTAACCTGGATAATTAAGAGCTTAAAAGACTTGTATATACTTAAATTTATGACTCTAATAGCAGATAGTGGGACACAGAAAGATTAGACTAATCTACCACAAGAAACTTTTCTTTTTTGCAGTAACTATTGCCTCCACTGAATTATTTCCATATTTATGTCTCTTACTGCCCATCAAAACTGGATTAGTATTTCAACAGCAAGGTGCCAAAGCTTTGTCAGGATTAAACTGAAAAATACTCAGGCAAAATGACTGAGGACATGTTGAAATGCCAGCTCTACGCCAAAATAACATTTATAAACAATCACTCCTCTAACTGACACGTACAGCATCCTGAAGGAGAAATAATCAAGAACAGAGCATTCATGATACAACAAGCAACCAGCTGTCTTCTTAAACATGGTAGATTTAAAGAAAAAAAGCATCCTGTTTTGGACAGCAACATTATATATTTCAATGCCTGAAGGAAAAACTTAAATCCTTTGTGTTGAGATGTAGCATGGAAATAAGTGTTTGTGCTCTGCAGCTTTACACACATCTCAACATGCAAAATATTTGTTAAAACAGAAATGCAGCATCTGTTTAAACATAAAGCTCAGAGGGTGGGAGGCTCCTACTCAGCACTCTCACTGCTATAAGTAATTTTAGTGGCATTCCTTCTCCGGTGCTTATGAGCCAGAATCCAATTTTAAAGGCTATTTTCATTAAGTCTGGTATTAAAAATATGTATATATCTTTCATTGGGAAGTTTTATGAAGAAAACACAAGGAAATATGTAATCAGATGTTCTTCTGCAGCTCTGATGTATTTAACCACGTACACAGGAAGAGAATATTGAATAAACACTTGCAATATTAAGACTATTTTGAGGAATTATTTGTAGAAATTTAATTCCGTTAATTTTTAATTTACCTGCCATGGTAAAGCCACAATTTAAATGAAACAGATCAAGAATATTTATGTATTACAAATGAACATCTTTCAGATTTAGTAATTTACTTTGCCTTTGAACAAATTAAAATTTCTATAATCCTTTTTCAAGGGCACAAACCTTGCATCTGCTGAAGAAATCAGGTTTGTTTGCTAGCGAACTATAGAGGTTTCATCTTCTTTTGCTAGTTCTCTGATTTTTCAAGGTATCCAGGACTGAATCCATGGAGAAATCAATTCTCTTTAAAATAGCTGTTACACTCTTTCATTTTTATAACTCTTGAGTGCATCTTTGAGGCCAATGGACCATCTTTGTCTAGAGCCCATAGTTTTTTACCTTAAACAAAAGAAAACAACAATAAAAGAGAATATTAAAAAAAAATCTTTTTTTTTCAAGTAGTTCTATGCAAATATCTAGAGTAATGGCATAAAATTATTATAAAGTTTTTAGCTTTATTACAGAAATGACAATTTTAAGTAGTGAAAATATTATTTTAGGTAAGTGACTGGTCCAAAGGACATGGTCAGATTGTGACAGAGGAGGTTTAGACTGGACATTAGGATAAAATTTCTTCACTGGAGGGGTCATCAAGCACTGGAAGAGGCTGCTCAGGAGGTGGTTTCCCATCCCTGGGGGTGTTTGGAACGTGTGTGGATGTGGCATTCAGGGGTATTTTTAGTGGTGAACGTGGTGCTGTTGGGTTAATGGCTTAACTCACCGGTCTTAGAGGAGTTTCCTGAGTTTCCTATGATTCCAGGAAATTGAGTCTATCATAAAGCTTTAGTGATGGTGTGAACCATACCAACACTGTGGGCCCCAACATCTGAACCTTCACTCCACCTGGAGGCCTGTTCTCCCCAAACTGTGGCCACCACTGTAGGGCAGGGATTGCTTTACCCGCCTTGATCCCCCCTGACCATGTGTCGTGTTTTTGTGCCCTCCCAGCTATCGAAGTGAACCTGCAGAAAGCTCTGGCCGAAGCCTCCGAGAACTGCACGCAGGAGTGCCTCATCCTCGGCCACTCCGACAACTGCTGGATGCCGCCGGCCCTGGCGCAGTTCCAGCAGCCCAACGCCTCCCTGCCCTCGTTCGGCTTCCAGCAAGGCTGGGGCCGAGGAGCCAGGCCCGAGGGACGCCACACTCTGGGGAGGCCCCTGCCAAAGGACGACAGTGACAAAGGCCAGGCAGGGCCCAGGCCCCAGTTCTACAACACGTGCGACAGACATTGCGCGGGCGAGGATCCCGTCAAGGTCATCCCCCTGGCCAACTTCGCCGCGTCCCACCAGGCGCCGGGGGCCGGCGGCGGCGCCGCCTTCGTGCACGAGCACCAGCTGTGAGAGCAGCGCTGGCACATCCCTCCCTGCAGGTTTGCAGCGCGCGGTCACGGCCTAACGCCGCTCCCTGGGCGCCTACGAACTCGTTGGGCTTGTGAATATTTGTGTATATAGAATCCTAAAAGCTGGGACAGGAAATCCGAGTCCTTAGGACGCAGCGGAAAGGCGTTCGCCGTAGTTCTTGGTAGAGTCCAGGAAATGGGGAAGAGAACCCACAACCCAGAAACAATCAGAAGAAACGCAAAATCCTGTTCATTTTCTTACATGGGCCATGTAGTGCAAATATCCGCCAGCATTTCTTCCTCCCTTTGAAGGCAATTCCTTAGTACGGTTTGGGGAATATTGCAGTCCAAAAATAGCTTACTCCAATTATTCTTTGTTGTTATAATTTATAGCATATTCATAGATTTCATCTTCCATTTGCTTAGCTTTAGAGATCAAGTGAGCAATTTCTCATTTGATTACTTGACATAATAGAATTAATAAGATCCTAAAATCTAATTCTTCAAAAGGATGGTACATCTTCCCACCAAAATTTATCTTTTATATAATTGAGAAGGAGAATGTATGTCACACTTGATTTTTATTTTCATTTTTATTGGCTCAATGTACAGGTATTTATTATCCTAAAGAATGCAGTAGATGAAATAGAAAACTCTCAACTAGACTTTTCTGTGTGAAATAAACAACGTGACAATGAGAGAATATCCAAGATCAAAAATGGAAACAACAAACAACTTTATTTCTTTAATTTCCAAGATTTTCCTTTCTATAATAATTCAAGGAACAATATAATTCTTATTATGTTTTTCAAGCCATAAGTCTATCTCTCTCTTTTTTTTTTCCTTGATTTTTTTTTTCATCTTGCAGAGCTTGCTTTGGCTACTGTTCCTGTTAGTTGAAAATTACATGGGCACTGCTGAAAACAGTAGGAAGTGGGGTAGTTTTTTTGGCTGATGTGATGTCGTGGCTGCAAGCTACCGGTGTTTTAAAGAATATTTAATAGTGATGTGTAGGGCTTTTTTTACAGCTGTATTCACCTATTGTAAGTATCCAGTAAAAAGTGTAACTATAAGATTAGTTACTTCATCAAAAACCTGTTAGATGAAGAAGTCCTTGTCATTGTGGATTAGTTGTTAGAGAATGACTGATAGTGCTCAGCAAAGAGAGAAGAATCTAGGTGATGGAAGTTGGATAAATAGAACCAAACCCTAATCATATTATTTGAAAAAGTCTCAAGGTGATTCTCCTTAAAGAGGAAGGATTTTTTTCAGTGTTCTGTGTAATGGAGAATATATTCTCTTGGTAAATTCCACAATGGATGAAAAGGAGATTCCTTTTTTAGATGAAAAACCATATTTTCCTTCTAGTATTTCCTTCTAGTACTTTGTTGGCCTTTAGCCATTTCATCATTTGCAGTATGTACATACCAAGAATTTTTTTCTTTTTTAAAAAAAAGCATAACTTTTTTGTTTTATTGCTACATTAAGTGAGACAATCGAAGCTGTATGGAGGGGAAAACCAGTGTGTGAATATTTCCTATGGGTAGAACTCTATGTAGGCTTCATAATGTAACTTAAATCTGTAATTTATAAACAAAACTGTGTGTAAAAATGCTGTAATATTAGCTGCTTGTAAAATTTACAGAAGTTCAAGTTGTTGAGGGTTTCCAATGAATGCTAAAAGAGCTTCTCTTATGTGCCCAGCAGGTATAAGTAGCTTTATATATTGCTGTCCCCACTGTAAATCTATTCAAACCACATTTAGATTTTATGTGCAAAATTAAAAAAAAAAATAATTAAAAAATGCTTCACTTTTAACCTGTTGATAGGGTTTAATTAATGGACATCAGATTATCTAATGATGTACTTTTTTTGCTTTCTTTTTTTATTTTTTTTTAAGTAGTTTTCAATAATGTTTAGAAAAGATGTGGCACACTGGCTTCCAGTTGCATGTAAATCCTGGAAAAAAAAATCATAATCCTTTGGGTACTGACACATCTCATTTCCAATTCTGGGACAATTAAAAAATTGACAAATTAATTCATACCTAATGTATACAAAGCCCTTTGTTGTTTGCTTTGGAGAGAATCACGAGGAGAGAATTTGGCAGTTCTTTTCAGGGATATGCAAAAAATGGGCTTATCTGTGGTTTACACAGATTTACCAAACATACTAATTGTGCAAATTTAGAATAATGCTGACAGTAATTCCTCCTATTGTAAGCAGAGTTCTTTGGTTTTTATTACAGATGCTGCTATACCAAATGTTTATGGAATTGGCAGCTCCATTGGAAAACTCTCCTTTTCTTCTTCTTTTTCATTTTTTAATTTTTTTTTTTTTAAGTTTTTGTCTGCAACAGTTCTTTTGGGAGTGAAAATTGTAACTGAAATTTCCTGGCAAAGAATTCCTTCCTACAATTTTAAGATTTTTATAGGAAAAGGCAAAGGGCCCAGAATTATTGGTTTTTGGGTTGTTTTTTCCATTGGTAGGGGGAAAAACCCTGACAAAATTAACCTAATTTAAATAGTTAGGGTTATTTTAGTTTTTTTCCCTAAGGTAGAGAAGCACTTAACCATCCCCCTTTCTTAAAAACAAACAAAAAACCCCAACAAAACACCCAAACCAAACAACAATAAAAAATTACTTAAACAAAAAACATTTTAAAGATGAGTCTGATTATAAGTATTGAACATTATATCCATCAAAATGTGTTTGATATTCTAAAATTCATTCAACAAGATGCAGAATAATTAATTGTAAATATGCATTGTATCAAGAGATAAATTGTTCCATAATTTTTATATATTAGATCACTAATATATAAAAATACACTTTTGAGGAAACATTTTTCTGAGTAATTTGTCAGTATCCAGAGGAATAATGTTACTAGAGACTCGTTACACATCTTGCCATATATATAAATAATTTATCTAGTACATAGACTGTATATTTTTGTGTATTTCCTTTTTCTTTTTTTTAGTCATTTAACTTATTTTATCTTACTTGTGTGAATTTGTGGAGAAGACAATTCTATATACGATATACAGTAAAATGCTAGTTACATGATTAGATTTGTTCCATACGGTGTAACAATAAAGGAAAACCTTTGCCTTCAAAGTGATGTGTCACACAGTCGAGTCTGGATTATTTCCCTCCTCAAACTCATGCTTGTTGCACTCCTGAGTGCTGCAGAAAGGATTATTTCCATATTTCAGTCAATGCTGAAATAAAAAAACAAACAGACAATCTGTTAAAAGAAAGAACCGAGTCAAACTTGAAGCAAGAGATGCTGTTTCTTTGTTTTCCTGCTGCATTCTGAAGTGTAACTTAATTCTGAGGAATAATTCAGCGTGTCTGCCCGGCCAGACAGAGACTGCATTGCACCTGCTCTCAGCTGGCCGGCTGCAGGTCATTTGGCTAATTAGTATGGCAATGAGCCCGTGCTAATAGGGCCCGAGGGTCTCTGGATGCCAGCACGGGGCAGCATCAGCTCTGCGGGGCTGGACCAGAGCATCCCTGACCCTGCTGTGCCCGGAGCTGCCTGGGATTTTCCTCCAAGAAGGCAAACGTGGCTCTGCCGTGCCCTGGGCGAGCTGTAATCCATGGGGACCTCCAGCAGCCCAAACCCAGCACTGCTCCCCTGCTCCCAGCATGGTCCAGCCAAAGGCAGAGCCCAAATATTCCCACTGGGAATGGTTGAGCAGCTCAAGGTTGTTGGAGTCAAGCTGAGGTTTTAAAGTTGGAAAATTTACGCTTGGCTGTATTTGAGTTCTCATGTTTTCCTTTTGCAGGTTGAATACCGACCCTTAATCAATGATAAGCAATTAAATGATCACACTGCAGTTTACTACCCTGATTTAGCTGGGTAAATAAATGGGAAGGAATTGGTTTGTGCAGACACAAAGTAAAGTTGAAGGCAAAGATTTTTTTCGGTATACATAGGAAAATTGTGTATAACTTATGTTATCCCTAGTGAAGAAAGAGATTGACGATTTCTTGTAAATATTTGAGTTTGTATTTCTGGGAAATCTCCCTGCTCTATGGCATACTACAGGATCTGGGAGTGAGCAGTGTATGTCTGTGTATTGAACAGCCCTAACCACACTCTACAAATAATGCAGCTGGACACCATATACTACAGCCCAGCAGCATTTAAAGTCCAGTAAATTTGCAGTAGTTCTATTTCAGGTTTCTGTACAGCATGTTGTCTTGTTAATTACAATGCTTATTAATAAACTAGATCCACAAAAGCAGTTTTCTCCTTTGCACTGTTTTCTTTGGGTTTCTGGAACAGAAGTTGTTTAAAAGTATTCCCCCAGTGAAGCTTTTCTCCCATTTTCACCTTTCCAAATTTCCTTTTACTGGGAAGCCCCAAACTGTCAGAAAGTCAAGAAAATGTACCTTTATTTGCAGCTGTTTCATGCACCACAGTAGCAGTCTTCTGGTAAGCAGTATAAATATTTCCACACGATGTGTACAGCAATTGAGTTTTATATGATCAGAAATATCTTCCATTTCTGTGTCATTTCTCTTTGTATCAAGCTCCCTCCTTGTGCTATGCCTCTGATACATTTACTTATAGAAAATCATTATGAGCTGGAGGCAGGAGTGTTTATGGTGTTTGCTTTGTTCAAAAATAAGCTATTTCTAATTGAGAGAACATGGTTAATGAGTTGTTGTTGAGCTAAAGGGATTATCCTCTCACCATGAATGTGATATAAAGAAATAACCATCAAACGAGGAACTAATGAAACAACATTTTATGCATATTTCTATCTTATTTTAGTCCATATTTAAAGAGCAGCTCTTGTTGGCCTGACACTAAGGCAGTAATATCTTATTCTTTGATGCAGTTATGGCTTTTATGTCTGCAGGACCCTTTCAAGCAGGAAAATATTTTTTATTTTGGCATCAGAACTGTGCAGGAGTACATTCCCTTACAGCCAGTAACTGCTGACACATCAGTTGGTAGGCTAGATAATATATTCAACCTCCAAATTAAGAAAATGGATGGAAATTTATGGAGCTGAAGGGTTTCCCTGGTTTGGATGGAGTTGGCAATATTTTGCAGGGCCACCTCGGGAGGCAAGGAAAGTGCTGAATTTCACAGAGATCTGGCAAAACAAGAACAGAGCAAGGCAGAAAGGTGAAGTACCTGAAGAAGTGCAGAATTTTGTCACTGGTGTCACTGCAGAGCTGTGCTCTGAATTGCAGAATTGTGCTCCCATCGTTCTGCTTCCCTCCCTGCAATCCCAGGGAGTCCCTGGAGCCCTGCTCTGGCAAGGTGGAAATTCCTGAATCCCAGGGATTTGCTGGCCAGCCCTAAAAAAATCAGCATTTTCACCAAAGTGTTCAGAAAACATCTCTCGCCCACAGGATGGGCTCCAACTCCTGCCAGGTAATTTGGGCTGAGGTAAGAACGTGCAGTGGATTTGTTTAAAAAAGAACATTTGTTTCCCAGCAGCTGTAGAGGTGTGCTGCCCTTATGATATATCAGCATTTTTTGCCTTTTCCTCAGATTTTGCCAGGTGTGGCCTTAGGGCTGAGCTGTATTTGGAGCAGCCGTGAGTCTGCTCCTCCTTAGAGGTGCCACCTGTCAAGCAGGGGAGGAATCGAGCAAGAAGGTGCTTCCTGCAGCCACCAGAAGACAGCTCTCCTCCCTTGAATGGTCATGAAATTCGTATTTAAGAAGGTACTTGTGGACTCTACCTGCAAATAAGTATTTCTCCAAGATGTATCCTTTGTGTCCTGGTCCTTGCATTCTTATTCCAGTATGAAAACATGGCATGTCTGCTAATCACAGTGAGGCTAATAATGTATTTCAGCTTTTGTTTTTTATTATTTTCATGATTTAGATGTCTTTTGTTGGTGCTAACTTAATGCTTAAAGCTCAGGCTCTGACAGTAGATGTGTTTAGGATGTGACACCTAGGGCTTCACATATAATTCAAAGCAGAAACTAAAATCTATATGTCCATGCATTCTACTTGGAATCCATGGAATCGGTGCTACCTCTTCTCACTTTTTTTTTTCTCCTCCAGGATTAAGCCTGTGTTTTTTAAAAGGAAAGTTCCTGTGTGCATCCATCCAAGAGACAGACAAATGAGGTGCCTGGGAGCTCTGCACTAGATTTTAACCCATAGCTGTAAGCCACCAGCTGGGATGTGTTCTAGAGCAGACGAGTAGGATGTGCAAAGCAAAAAAGGACATTTTATAAGGCACTGAAATGAAGTTATTCATTGCCACTGCAGCTGTTATGCATGTAGTAAAAGAGTTGATTAACATAATGAGATTAAACTAAGAGAAATCGCTTTTAACCAGTGCTTAGCTTGAGTTGTTGTTTAGTTACCAGGGATGATAAAAGGCTGTACCCAAAAGCTTGTCTGAACTTTCCTCATTTCAGCTGCTCTATAAAGGATGTGCAGTTTTTCTTCTCTGCTGTGAAACTCAAGCTCCTGTGTACAGAGGGAAGTCCAAATCAGCCTGAAAAACGAAGTGATTACAAGAGGGGTGAGTAGGTGGGGGGAAAGGTGGATGCTTTGAATACTTTTGGGGAAAAAAGGACTCAGGCAGGAAAAATGAGCAACTTTTCCAGCTAACAGGTACACTGAGATACACACTGGGCTGTCTGCAGTGCAATGCTAATTTTATTCATTAGCATTTTATAGATATGGAAAATTTTCGCTTTGCATAGAAGAATCTGTTAAAATCAATATAATCAAGATCTGTAATGACAAAGGAGACCTACTTGGAATACTTTAAATACTATTTAAAAAGGCTCTTTCCCCAGGAAATCTTACAGGCTCATTGCTGGAAAATATAAAGGGACTCTTGCTGTTGCTGTGCAAAAGCAAATGCTTTGAAGTGATTTGAGAGACCAGATTGGAGCAGAATGGCTTCAAAATTGAAATGTGATGAAAAAAAAAAAAGATACATAATCGATCTACATATAAGTATAGACACTCCAAATGTAATGATCATTGTTTTCACAGCTCATCTCTGTATGAGAGGCAAACATTGGGTATCACGTTAGTTACTACACATAACCTAAAAATATTCATCATCTTCTGGAGGCGTGCACAAAGTCAGAGCCTCCTGTCTTGGCAGATCCAAGCTGATGTTTGTTTGTTTTAATTGCAGCAGGGACGTTTAGCACCGTGCCTGCCTGCTAATGTAGGAAATGGAATGCAAGGCCTTGACATCTGAGAAGTAAAGACTGTCTGAGCTGGCTCATAAAAATGATGCTGGGGAAATTGGCAAAGAAAACAAGTCTCTGAAATTCTAAACAAGCGTTTTAAATGGAGAAAGAAAGAATCTAAAGGGTCACATTTGCAGCTTACGTGCTGCAGATAATGCTCTGCACAGCTCCTTCCCTATAAAGCAGAATTGTCACCGTGAGGCAGGGGAAGATTGAGCCTTTTTGTTAGCTGGAGTCACTCTCCTGCAATGATTGCACACAATCAATCCACTTCGGTTTTTAAATGCTTTTTATCAGATTTCAGCCTATTGACTCAAAAATGTGTTTCTTGTCAGTGTAAAACTACTGAATATTAAAGAAAAGATAAAATTTTCCAACCTCAAAGCTGTCACTTCAGTCTACAAAAGGCAGTTATTGAAGCCTATTACCGTTTTGGCAGTGCCTGTCTGAAATTCCCTCAAAATATGCCACTAAAATTCAAGGAAATGACTACAAAAACACTAATATTGAAGAATTATGCTGTAAAATTTGAGTAAATTTGCATATAAATGATTCATTGAATATAAGAGATGTAATGAAAATTCAGGAATCTTAATGTTTACTCTGTGTAGAACATCTGATGTGAGTATCTGAATCTAATTACAATGAAAGGAAACCTACCCAGCAGGCTGAATACAAACAAAAAAAAATAAATAAATACACATTTGCCTATTACATATTGGGAGAAAAAAAATGTGTGTACTTCTAATTAGACACGATAGCCAAGGGTAGCTACATCACCTGTAGTTTCAGGGAGCTTTTTTTCAAAGTTCATTGCCTGGAGAGTCTCTAAGCTGGGGATAGAGGAAAAGGAACCTGCAGGGGTAATTCCTTCACCTGGAAAATTTCAGAACTGCCACATGTTCACCTGAAGATGGAGAGGAGCTGGCAGGTAAGACGTCTGCCTTTTAGACAGCTAAAACCAAACGAGTCCAAACCCAGTATTTGCATGAGAGTTTCTATTCTAACTATGAAAAGGAGTGTGATGAGTGAATACCAAACACGAGGAGCCCAACCCCTCCTCTCCAGCAAACCCGACCCTCCCTCCCAGGATGGTTTTCCTGTCAGGATGCACCTGGGTGTGTTTTGTGCTCGTGCCAGGCTCCTGTCAGAGGGGTGCAGGAGGCTGACATTCGATGCGTGCAGAAGAACAAAGAGTTGGATTTGTGCTGAAGCCAAATTGGCAAATCTTTTTTGGTTTTCTGTGACAAGTTTTGCTTAACTAGCACAAGAGGCAGCCGAGCAGAGAAGTGTGCTCCCATGGTGTGAAACAGGAGCTGCTTTAGAAGCTGAGTGCAGTTGCTGGGTTGCCACTTCCCTTTCTTCACCCCCTTGCTCGATGCTGTGCTGGCACATCCCTCTCTGTTCTGTTGGAAAGCCATGTGGAATGTGCACCTGTACCACAGAGGAACCAAACACAAACGTTAAATAATCCTTCTTTTGTGCAGGGGAAACATCAAGAGAGAGAAAGAAATCTGCAAGAAGTATTGCCATAATGCAGAGAAATTGTTCAATGGTCTTGTCTCTTCATGACAAAAAGAAAAGCTCTTCTGAAGGGGGAAAATGTGTTTTTATGAGTTCAGCTGTTTGCTAACTGCTTGAATTTGAACAACCTGTGGATGCAAGAAAACAAGAAAAGTGTTCTCCCAATGAAATTGCTTTCCCACAGCATCATTTGTCACAAGCAGAGGAAGAGCCCTCAGTGAGGAACTCACATGGGACTGGCCCAGGTGGTACCACCAAATCTCCTTTGCCTTGCAACCCCTTGGAATGCCACCATGCACATTGCACAGCAGCACAGCTCTGGCTGGGCCATTTTTATCAGGAAAAGTTCTACCAGCTAGTTCTCCATTTCATGGTTTGGATATTTAGCAGCTCCTTCTGGGCACATCTCAAACTCTGCCTCACTGGAGTTTCCCAAGTTTACTTGGACGAAGTCCGCACTGTTAAGTTTTAGCAATTTTTTTACTAATTATTAATTCCTTATTTTCTGGACTGTGTTAGCACTGCACGTTCTCCACATGGCCAGGAATGAGCTGCCAAAAGCCTGTAGCTCAATAGCAGCTGCCTTGTCCAACGTCTCTGTCTCACATGCTGCAGCACGTGGCACTAAAATTAGGACTTGCTGCCAGATTTGGCAAATTCCTGCTTCCCAGAAAGGCTCTCAACTCATGAGATTGCCAGGAACACCTCTTAGATAAGGTCATATTTGGCTGCAGTTGGCAAAAACTTAATTAAAGTAACACAAGCTGTAGTAATATCAGTGGTAGGGAGTTTGTGGCAGATGCAATGAGGATTTTAGCCTGAAAAAACATCTTTAGTAGTGTTCTCCAAGCCAATTCTTCGAGGATAAACGACCTGAGATAGAAGTTTAAGATGGGAAATATGCACAGGCAGTAAAAGTGTGGGTGTTGGTATGAAGGGAATAATGTCAGAGTTGCCTTTACCTGGTTCTCAGCTCAGCTGGGCATAAATATGCACAGTAAAGTAAATGTGCACTCTGTGTTTTTTTATGTCTCTAAATCATTTTCCCTCAACTTTATTCTTTGTATCATAAACCTTTTTAACTACTCCAAAATTTTCTTACTCTGAGTTATTCACCTTCTGAAGGAATTTTCCCTGAAACTTTTGTTGCTCAGCCGTAGTTACCTTCACAGACCAGGTGTAACATGGAAATAACATCAGAGCAGATATAAATTCAAAGAACTTCTTGTGATTTGAGTGCAGAAAGTTCATATCCAGAGTAGGAAAATTATTCTTTTATACAGCTACATTACACTTCTTACCTGGAAGTGCAGGTACTTGATAAAATTACATATTCATATTGTATTTCAGGTAGATTTTAGAGCTTGATTTGGCATTTTCTTAAATGGAGTCTGTGGCAGCTGTAATGACTAAAGGCTCACAGATTATTCTGCACAGGAATGTGCCCATTTTTGCTCAGTTTATGAACACTAAACAGGCTGAATTTGTGACTATTGATCCCATAACTTTCAGTTACCATAAAGGGTTTAAAATTAAGTGATCAATTGACTGCTGACCCTCTAGAGAGGCTTTGGATGTTCAGCATAAGTCTAAGAAGTTTTACATAAGTAGATTTTAACTATATTGCTTGATAAAAGAGCTGAATTAATCAAGGTTATTGTAACCTTGTTTATTTAAATTTTTTAAAGAAAGAAAGGAAACCGGTGTGTTGATTGCAAAAAATTATGTAGTAAAATTGCATTTTACTCCAGAAATGTGTTAATTTATAGAGTTTTATTACTATGGAAAATTATTTTATTGAAATAACATTGACAAAGGTGATTTAACAAAGCAATGTTACATCCCACACTTCTGTCCTTAAGCAGTAGAGGTAAAAAAGATGGAGAATATCATCAATTATTGGTAATATCTTTGAATTCTGTGGCAGTTTGTTCCTTCCTGGCCTATCCATGCAATTTCAGCAACAAATAAAATTATTTTAACAAAAATGGAAACAGATGTACCTCTAAATTTCTATTTAAGGGAGCTTGCATTCTAGGGTAATTTAAATATGATGCTAGAAATTAGGATAGCAAAAGTAATTGAGCCTTTCTGATTTTAATATCATTATCAACAACTGAAATTAAGAGAAAGCAGTTAAGCTGAGTGCTCAAGGAAATGCAGCCAATGGGGAAACTGCCAACAAAGCACATCCTGGTTTCTAAAGCTGCCATGAAGTCTTAGGAGGTGAATTCTGCAATGGAATGGAATTAGCATTAAAATTTATATTCCCATGATAACTTTTATAGTCCAGTTACACTGTCCAGCTGTCCCTGCCAGGGCTTTCCCCTCCTTTGAATGCAAGCTTCCAAGTCCTCAGACTTTGCAGATGTGATTTATTTTTCATTTACCATAACCAACGTTACTACTTGTCCCAATAATTTTATTTGGCCTTTTCCCACTGCAATTTCCCAACAGCATTTGATAATCCTTGTACTGCTGCATGAGAATAGTTGAAGATTTTCTCCAAAGAGATATTCATCACTGAGAAGGCAGAGGATCCGAGTGCCTCACTGTCATTTATTGCACAGAAAGCAGAGCTGTAATTCTCTGTCATTGCATCATCTGTTCAGCCCGGGTTATTCACTCTCCTGCATTATCCAGATTGCGTTTTTCCTCCCTGAGAAATTGCAGTTGTAACAATTTCCAAAATGACAGCTTAAGTGACTCCATGGTTCTTTAATATCTATTCAGAACTCTTGTCTCCTTGCAAATTTTCATTGCTTTCTTTAAAAGCAGCTTGTGAGAAAGGCAATGCATTATTAATGCTACATGTCATAAAGTAAAATAAATACTTACCTTTTGAAGGAGCTGATCCACTAATCAAGAGTAAATGAATGCACCTGAATTATTCAAAGAACCTCAAACAGTGCAACTTGTACTCAAATTGAATATTGTGAATAGAATATTCACAACATAACAAAAAGAATTCCCAGTCTTATTAACTCCTCCATTTTCATAACAAGAAATGGGATTTTTATTCTTCTTTTTAATCACTTTAAATATTTTGCCCACCTTGCAAAGGCAAAAACGTCCAGGGTAGGTTTTGGCACTTTGTTGTCTTTAGCAGGCTCCTAAAGTAATGTTTATGTTGATGAGAACAGTTGTTGGGGCAGGTGTTCCATGTTCCAGGGGAAGCAGGGAGGGCTCTATTCCTGAGCAGCAGAATTGTGTCTCACATGCTGGGAGCTGCAGGTTGGCACTCGTTGAACAGCTGTGCAAAGAACAGGGGAAATGCCACCACTTGTTGGGAGAAAGGGAGCACTGCTGAGCTGGCAGCATTTCCAACCAGTGAGTGACAGCATCAAGGGCAAGGCAGGAATGAGATCTCAGGCAATTAATTAAAAACAGCTCCTGCAGCCAGAATTTGCTTCCTCCCTATTACAATCCATTCATGTCAATGAAGCTGCTGGCTCTGCTTCAGGAATTTTTCACTACAGCACCCTGTTTTCCTCAGTGTG
The DNA here is from genome assembly GCA_013397295.1 of Polioptila caerulea. Classification (NCBI taxonomy): domain Eukaryota; kingdom Metazoa; phylum Chordata; class Aves; order Passeriformes; family Certhiidae; genus Polioptila; species Polioptila caerulea. The sequence goes on from VYXF01011893.1 coordinate 387,501, forward strand.
GTGTTTATACCACATCCCTCACAGAGATTTGCATTCCCCAGCAGGTTTTTTTTGGGGGGAAAAAACCCTAAAAGTAGCTGTGCCACTTTTCCCAATGCATCTGCACAATCTTGCCCTTATGACCAGAAGGCTCCCAAGTTCTGGGTCATGTTCAGGTTGCCATTTCCTTTAGATGTTTTTATTGAATGGATTCTCCTGGATTCACAGACCTGCCCAGCAGCAATTCGGAATGACAGGTTGGTAAAAGCAATGATATCCTTCACAAGGAAGTAAAGCAAAGAGTAGAGTTTGTGATTCTGTTCCTCACTGGTTCAGTGACCCAGTCTCAAATCTTTGGGATAATCAACTCTCCCTTCTCAGTTCAGTTTGCCCATTCAGTAAATTCCTGATTTCCCACTATTTCACTACAAACAAAATTTTCTCAGGGAGAGGACAGGTAGGAGGGGGGAAAGATAGCTTCAAGAAGACAAATAAAAAATCTAAAAAATAACAATTTCATATAATGTTGCTTCAGACAGTGCCTGTCCTCGTTCACTGGGGCTGGAGAGCTGCTGGAACAGTTTGGAACAGCCTTCACGTGAGCCTGAAACCAATGCTGCTATTTTCTGTGTTCTAATATCTGTAATAACCTCTGTGCTGCTCAATAAATCACACAGCTACGTGTTTAATTTAAACAGCATCAACAACCTGGAAGTACTACACTTCTGAACAGGATTTGAAACCACAGATGCCATTTGGGAATTGGAGATTTGGCAGGCATTTCTCACCCCGTGATCCTATTACCAGAGATTCCAAATTAATGCTCAAATCAAGTAGCAAGTTTGAGACCTCAAACCTGGTCCAATTCCTGTGGAAATCAATGGGTTTTTTTCCACAGAATTCACTGGCCATCTGTTGAAACCAAATGTGTTTTGTATTTTGTGACAAAAAGAGTAAAAAGCAAGAGAATCTTTTCATCTGAGATAGCATTTTCCTTAGAGAAAAGCCACAATCTGGAGCTATGGGATTTACAAACCCCTTTTGTTCTGTCCTGAAGGAACAAAATGTCTCCAAATACCAATATTCCCATTAGCTTTATGTGCCATGTCTCTGGAATAAAGACATTCTTCTGGTTGCGATTCAAAAACATTGCAAGAATCTGCAATAATTTTGAAGAAAAGCAACTTCTGCCTGGAGAATAAGCCAATTTCCTTCAGAATTTGCCATTAATCTGGGAACATTAAGTACACACTGAGCTCTATCATTTAATTGAAATGTAAGAGTCACTTAAGTGTTGTTATATTTTTCTACTCGACTTTGATCATGTTTACATGCCTTGACAGATTCCTTCAGAAATTGGTTTATGTACTACATAAGTGATACTCTGTCTGTATTTACATACACAGAGACGAGCTCTTTTTCAGTACAGAGTGAGCAGGTCAAAGCAGAGGCAGAGAGAATGCATTTGTCACATCTTCTATTCAATCTCATTTGTTTTTCCATCTACATGTATTCATCATAAATCTACGAAAACATGCTGGAATTCACTGGAAGAGCATTCTCAATAATGTCAGGAGATTTATGTCAGCAGGACTAGATTTTAGCAGCAGTATCACTTTCCATTTCAAGCCTGTGATAAAACCTCTGCTGCTGCTTGAGAGCTGTCTGACAAAACATTTCCTTGTTTCAAACGTGGCAGGGAGATGAATGATTGGGTTGGCAAAATGCTGCAGATAAAAGGTTAGGAACATTCTTTATCCAGATTATTTTCTGAGTATAACTTGGAGTGAAATATAGATTATCCCATTTAAATCTGAAATCATTATTCATATGTTTTGCTGGGTGCTGGAATTTTCAGGGCCTGAGCTATCAGAACCAATATCCAGTGAAGGTGACCAAAAGATTTTCATCAGCCTTCACTGGAGTTTGAATCATCTACTAAATTTCTCTTACAACATTGAAAACATATCTTAATTTATTTTATATATTTTATTTAATAGACCTCTCACTACCATCAAAAAGAAAAGGTATTTGCTATCAGTTAGTAAAATGAATGATTACTTTTAAGATTAACCACCTTTCTTCCTGTCCTCAGTAGTCTGAGTGTGCTGTTTGTATCCTTCACACCACTTTTTCCTGTCAGAATACTCAGGGCAAATGTTAAACCAAACAATTTCTTTATTTGTGGTGTATTTTTCATACAAAAACACCTCTGGATAAAATTACAAATTTTTTTTACAGTGCTCTGCTTTGATTTTCAGATCAGTGTCTGGCAAGCATCAATCTAATCTCTGGTAAAAGCTGAATTTGGCAGCTGCACAGAAGGAGCTCCGGCTGGATGAAGGAAGGGCTGCCTGGCAGAGAACCCTTTTCAGGATGAGTTTGGTCTACCCTGATTGTGTAATTTGGGAGGGATTCAAAGCCTAATAAAAATCTCTTTTTAAAAGAAGTGGTTTAGAGTATAGTCTGATCTAGAGAACGAAAAGCATTGACAATGCTGGGGGAAAAATATCCCACTTTCCTGTCTTATCAGTCAGTCATAAAATGTAATTGGCCCAGCTGTACAACATGGCACGAGTCATTAGGGTGACATTATGCTGTCCTCACTCATTTCTTTCCTGCTGCATCTCCCAGGTCTGAGGTGGGCAGCTATTTTTAATTCTGAGAGCTCTCATATGCCAGGTCCCACATGAGCGGCCGCTGTCCTCGATCCTGCTCAGCATCTGTCACGTCAGCAGCAGGAGCTGTTCCACACACAAAAGCCAGGGACACCTGACAATGCAGCTCATCTTCCAGGAACAAACAGCATCACCCAGCTCCCTGAGCCACCAGAGGAGGAACAGCTGTCTTGGGACTTTCAGAAGAGCTAAAACACTGGGATCTTTCCTCGTGAGCAGGCTCAGCTGCAGCACAGCTTTCTCCAGCCAAGCTGAAATCCATTCAGGACCTGCAGCCACCCTGCAGCCACAGGTTCCTTGGGTCCTGTCACTCTGTAATGGCATGGGCAATGTGGCAATAAACTCAAAAGTGGAGTGATTAGAAGTATATTAGAAAATGATGAGTGGTGTCTGACAGGTGAAGAGGAATTAATTGCCCATCAAAGAACTGGAACAAAAAAAGCAAAGAGTTCAGAGCATGGCAAAAAAGGTGACTCTTGAGAAGGCTGCAGTTCATGTCTGGCGTTCCTGCCTACAGCTGCTGTCACTGCTTAGAGCTTAATGGGTTCAAGGGGACACAACAAATCCTCAGAGAAATCCCCAGGGGCTTTTATTAAATATAGGAACAATGTCAGCTCAGCAAACGCTGAAGCTACAATTGGTTGGATGCTGAGAGATGCAGGAGGAAGTGCTGTACCCACTTCAGCATTTTCTCAGTGCCTCATCAGGTTGTTCCTGATGGGTTGTTCCTCTGGGTGAGCCAGACTTGTGGCTTGTAGCCACTACAACCCCCCAGTGGTCCCTGCTCACAGCCATCCCAGCCCTCATGTTATGGACCAAAGGTCTGGGTGCCAGTAGACACAGCACTACTGAACCTGTGTTTGCTCTGGTTTAATTCAGAGAAGGATTGTTGAGTTGGTTGGAGTCCATCTGGCCCATCCTTGGCAGAGTTAAGGTTTGATGGGGTTGCCTGGGCTTGCCTCATTCAGCTCCTGTTCCAGCACCTCATTATGAATTATTTCATATTTATAGCTGATCAGAACTTGTTCATTTAGTCACTAGTTTGCTTCTGGTTCTGTGTTTTCACTGTGCTTGCTTTCCTGAGAACAAGGCTGTTACTTTCAGCTGCTTCTGGGAGCTTCCAGAAGGTTCTGCAGCCCCCAGGTGGGCTGTGATAGGCAGGCTGTGGTCATTGAGTGGGGTTTCAATAAAAGGGGCTGCAGGGGCAGGTGGGCTCCTGGTGCTGTGCCCTGGCAGGAGAGTGGTGCCCACCCACCAGGTGGGTGATGGGGATGCCCAGGAAGGTGTGGGGGAGCTCAGCTGGGCTGGTGTGGGAGGCAGGAGCATCCCCAGAACACCTGAGCTGAGATTCCTCCCAGGTACAAAGTTTACTTGTGGCAACAAACAGACTGGAAACTTTGGGGAGTTCTGCTTTCTCTGGTTTTGAGTTTGTTCTGTTCCTCACAAGCTGGGCTGAGCTGTGCTTCTGTCACAGAGCTGTGACAAGGATCCAAGTCTGTATGAACAGAAGGAATGCCTGAAGGAGTGACAATTCTGGTTATTGGGTGTTCTTTCACTACCAAACCTTTATTCTGTCTTTGGGACAGCTGAAGGAATCAGTTTGCTCAGCCTTTGGAGGAGAAAACAAAGGGGGGATTTTTTTTTCCTGTCAACAGCCTCTGGATGGGAAGATCTAGAGCAGACAGAACCAGAGTCTTTGAGGGAATTCAGAGGGAAAAAGCTGAGACGTAACAGACAATAAACTCAAGGATATTCCAGTTGGATACGAGAGTATTTCACCATGAGAGTGGTCAGATCCTGGAGCAAGATGTCACAGGGGTTGGGGAATCTGTCTTAGGACAGACTGAGGGCTCAGCTGAGCCCTGCTTAGCCCTGCTCTGCAGCACAGCTGAGCTGCAGGAGTTCCAGAGGTCCCTTCCAACCTGAATTATTCTGTGATTTTCTGAATCCTATTGGTAAGCCTATAATACATCTCTTCATTACTATACATGCAGTAGATTTGAATAAAAGTATTAAAAGAAATAGGCTATGTGAAATTTGAATTCCCTACTTAGCATTTCCCTATTTCTCTCTGCATGTTTTGCCTGATCACGATTCCCCTTACTGAAGAGGAAATATTTTTTTGGAAGAAATACTCTTATACTCAATACTCTTGGCAGGAAAAAATCCCCAACCAAGATCTTCAAATTGAGATCAATTTGAAATTATAAATTTAGTAATGTTAATTTTTCTAATGTATTATTTTTTTTTTATGAACTGTGTTCAGAGTTCAACATTCACATTGCAAATACAAGGGACCAGTGAGAGGAGTTGTTTAGGTTATGTCATGGGAGAGCAAGAGAGCAGAGATCAGCTTGGGGTGGTGTCATTGCAATTGTGCTTTGTTTCTGATGCAGAAGCTGACGTGGTAAATAGACAATATGAAACCTAAGAGCAGATTTATCAGAGACTGTAAATTTCCTGCTATGAGCTTCCTCAGCACTTCCATTGACATAAAATTTCAAAATCATGTTAAAAAGATCTT
>VYXF01011893.1:394373-469457 GCA_013397295.1 Polioptila caerulea
ATTCTGGAGTCAGAATTGCCTCTCTTTCCGACACACAGACCATGTATAAAGAATTTGGCTTCTCTTGAATGCTTCTCTTGGACTATGTATATTGACATTATAGATTTGTAAAGGGTTTTCTGCTTTGTGCTTGTTGTTTCTTAAACTCTTCTTTGGTTGACTTACTGTGTTCAAACTCTCAGAGCTTTGTCAGCTCTTCATTTTTAATGGGTTCCTTACCCTGTCCAGCAAGCTTTAGGGAAGACTAAAACACTTTTAAGATCTTTAAGGAAATGGAAAGTTGTTTGAATATAGTACAATAAGCTTATTTCCCCTTTGCTATTTAATTTGATTTCCCTAAAAGGTCATTTTTTTTTCTTTTTTTTTTTTTTCTTTACAATAGTCTACATAATGTCAGGCACTTTGCTGAATAGGGAAAGATTTAATTAGAGACTTAAATATTCTGCTGAATCGGGGCTTCATAACTCCAACTTCCCTACAGTCTAAGTGATAATGTATTGACTAAGAAGAAAATTTACCCCCAAACACCTTGACAATTAGTTAAAGTTAGTCAGAAAGATCAAAGCTCAATTTAGCAACTTGCACTGTCTTTTTTCCCCTCATTTTTCTTTAACTAATTCTTTTGGCACACTTCTTCTTTTCTTCCCAGTGTAGCATACAACACGAAATGAGCCTGAAAGCAGTTCCCTTCATTTCTGGTGGGTTATGAGTCGAGGGATTTGAAGTGGTTATCGTGGTTCTCCCTCCCTCATTGTTCATTAATTATAACACTGCTGTTCAGATAGAGATTTATCAAGTAAACTGAAACTCTCACTTTCATTTTGGATGACTGGTTTTAGATTTGCCGAAGCTTATCTTGATCTCAGGTCTTCCTTTTAAATTAGTTTCCCTGGGGTTCTGAAGTTTTATCAGATAGGGGAATAGTAAACAGTTGTTCAGACTTCAAGCCCTAATGTTTCAGATTAAAGCCAGGGAAGATTTGCTTGCCTGCTCTGAGTTCCAATTGAAGCAAAAATGCCAATTCAGGATTTTCTTCATAAAGAGATTCTTCTTTGTAGAAAGGAAAAAAAAAAATTAAAAGCCTATATTTATTCAAATTTGCTTTATTTAAAGATTAAATGAACTTGGAATAAAAACTGCTTACTTTATAGCTATTTATTTGCTGTAATGCACCAAATCTTTCTAACATACTGTCCATATGTCTGGTCAGAACACACCCAAAATAGCTCCTCAGGCATAGAGCATTATGTTATTTTGGATAACAATAACTCTGCATCCCAAACTCACCTTCCTAGACAGAAATAACAGTTTAACATTGGGTTTGACATAANCTATATTTATTCAAATTTGCTTTATTTAAAGATTAAATGAACTTGGAATAAAAACTGCTTACTTTATAGCTATTTATTTGCTGTAATGCACCAAATATTTCTAACCTACCTTCAGCCCATATGTCTGGTCAGGACACACCCAAAATAGTTCCTCAGGCATAGAGCATTGTGTTATTTTGGATAACAATAATTCTGCATCCCAAACTCACCTTCCTAGACAGAAGTAACAGTTTAACATTGGGTTTGACATAAAACAAATTAGCCAGTTGGGGAAAACTTAATTAGAAATGCCTTGCTAACAGGAGGGATTGGCTCACTGATGAATGATAGATTGCATTTGTGACTCTGATGCTTTTGGCTGGGGATGGCTTTGGGATGGTTGTGAAGGTGTGAAGAGTGCAGGAACAGCTTGTTCCTGATCTTCCCAATGAAGGAAGTGTGGGTGATTCATGTGAGGCTTCAGTATTTGTGTATTAAAAGGGGAATAGTCAAGGATTAGGACCAAGGATTAAGCCGGGGTTAGGAAGAGAGACTGAAGTAAGATTACAGGTGGATTAAGCGATGCTAAAACTCTACAGAGCTCAGGTGATTATGTTTTGGGTCATTTCTTGATCTCTTCATAGCTCATTTGTGCAAAGCTCTGATATATGGTTTTGTCTTTTAGCCCCAGTCCTAAAAGCTCATCCACTGAAAGGCAGAGAGCTCCGTTTGACAGACAGAGCTTCCAGGCCCCAGAGGACCAGCCCTGGCTCCAAACTGGTAGGAATCATTCAGCACTCTTGAAACTTCTCTGAATGTCACTTTATCTTTGTACTTTGTGTGTGTGTGCAAACATGCATGTGCCAGTCTCTGTACTTCAAATAAATAATTGCAGTCTGTCAGCAAATCTAATATCCTGGAGCCTATCAGAGTGTTCAGCACCATCCTGCTGCCAGTGCCTTTCCCCCTCCCAGACGATGTGTTCAGTTCCCACAAACACTGATCAAAACAGTTGGAGAGTTGGGCCTGCAGGCGAGGCTTTGGCAACCTCACTTTCGTGCTAAATCAGATTTTCCTTTCCAAATTAGAGGTTGTGTGTTCCCATCGTCTCCCGCCTCTGCCGAGTTTCCTTCTCGAGGACCAGGAGCTGCTGATTTCCCCTGGAGAGCAGGGCAGCAGTGCCAGGAGCTCTCCTCCAAAGGCTTTGGGCTCGTCTCTCACTTGGTTCCTGTGCCAGCCTGATGTGAGCTGCTGCAGTTTCCCACACCATCCACCCCCCTCCTGTCCTCTCAGCAGTGGCCAGTTTGAAGGGACTACTTTTATTTTAAAAACATTACACCAATGTGTTCAATTCCTTTCTATCTTAATTCAGATTATTCACTAGCAATACCTACATCCCTATTTTTTTCCTTTTTTTTTTTTTTTTAAATTTCTTTCTCACTGCAGAGTCAGAGTCATTTCAGGTACAGACAAAGATTAAAAAAAAAAATCAAACTTTATTTTTCTCTTAAAGAAAAAAACCTCATCAGATTAGTAAATCTGTGATTTTCATTTGCACCCACCAGTTTCAGGATTTCATTAAGTGTTTTCTGATACAAATAAAAGGCATTTCTTGATGTCTCTGAGCTTTAGTGGCTCTAATAGGAGGTTAGTACCTCTCATTTGTAGATATATCCTTTACACAATAAGGAATAAAATATAAGGCAATGAAATTAATGAGAGAAAAAAAATTGGTGAGAAATCAGTGACAAGCCCATGGCAGCTGAATGCAATTCCTATAAACGTGTCTGGTACTCAGAGCCTCAACCAGCAAATTAATCTGAACTTCCTGAACTGTTCCATTTTATTTCTTCTCTTCCTTGGTATGTCTTTTATTCCTGTCAAGAAAGCCTTTGCTCTTCCAACAGCTCTACAGAAGATGTTAAAAATGGCAGCAAACTTGCAGACTTTTACAGTAGCTTCCCTACAGTCTTTAAAAAAATATATTTAAAAAAAATTAAAAATTAGTGGTGCCATCTGGAGCCTTGGAAAGATTGAAGAATTTGCTTTACAAAATGTGTTTTCATGCTTAAAGGTGTCTTATTCTACATCTTATGCTATCATCATAATATTAAATCCCCCAACAGCAAACAGAATAGGTGAATGGAGTTTTAATTTTTGGATTAATTGAACAATATGGGAGTAGAGTTTCATAAATATGCTTTGGAATACAGGACTGAATTGTGCATTTCAGTTTTTTACTGACTGGAGCCTGGTTTTTCACTGTGACAGCAGTTGCAGTCATCTCCTTTAATGCCACTTTGCTGTTCTGCACATCACTGATGACAAAATAGTGGGCTGGAAGGAATTAAATGAGCTTAAGCATGGCATGGGGGATGCTGAAATGGAGAAATTTAGAATATTGCTGTAGCAACTCTTGGTATCAACACACTATTTCAGGGATATTCAGTTATCTGGATCTCCTTGGAAGTAGTTCAGTTTTGGCAAACCCACCAAAAATATTTAAAAAAAAAAAGAGAGAGAGAGAGAAAATGACAAAACAACTGAATTCCAAAGATGGAGTCTTACACTAACACAGAGTGGTACAATTATATGGGTTTGAGTACACATTTTCCTGGACAGACATTCTTTAATCATATTTTGGAATTCCCATTGATTTTTCTCGTTCCCAGTGGCCAAACCAGGATTGAAGGTAACCTCTCAATTTATGCAACAGTGCCCTGGATTGGCACTGAGCTGTAGCAGCCCTCAGTGGCACACAGCACCTGAGCCCATCTCCAGCAGCAGCAAAATGAAAAAAGAAACTTTTCCTGTCTCAGGCAGGTAACAAGAGCATCAGGCAATCCTTCAGGAGGCTGCCTCATGTTACTCCTTCCCTTCACAGAGGTGTCTTGGAGCAGAATTAATTTAAAATGCATTCTCTTAGCAGTACAAGTGACAGCATCTGCTTTTCTTTTTTCCCACATAAACCTGTGCAACTACAGCTCCAGTTAAATATATATATATTTATAAAGATATATGTGAACCTGTGTAAGCACTTGCAGGAATGGGTACAAAATCTCTCTGCAAGGCTGCATTTGTATCTCTATCTGCAAAGATTTCTGGGGGGATTGGTGTGTGTGGAACATTTTATTCTAAACAAACATTTTGTGTTTCCACAATATTTTTGTGCTAAACCTCTTGGTTTCTGCCACACCACCTCCCTCAACTCTCCTACTCAAGAAAGCCACTGATGTCTTTTAGGGAGGTTTACAGGATTAGTATGTCATCAAGTGGTTAAGAAAGGGAAATACTCTGTGTTCTAGCAGAACTAAATCAAGAAATGGTCTGAATTTGAAACTAAAAATACTAATAAATTGCTAGAATTTTAGGAAAGGTCTGAAACATGTCTTGTATTCCAATTTTCTGCCTTTTAAAGGTCTGGCATTAAGTCAGGGATTATTTTATAATCCATTATGCTTGGTGCCTATTAAAATAAAACAGGCCCTTTCTCTTCCATTTCAAATTTGGGAATCAATATTTCAGGTTTCTCTCTCAGTGAAGCAGGGTGAGATCTGGCAGCACTCCTGTGAGCTCAGCTTTCCCTCGACTGTCAGGAAATGCTGCTGCCCCTTTGCAGCAGCTCTGAGCCCTCCCCAGCCCCACTCCTGCCAGCAGAGAGGAAAATCCCCCCTCTGCAGAAGGAAGAGTTGAGGAGGAGCCTTGGCCTCTTTGTTCTGGTTCCAGCTCTGCCTGCTCCTGGGACTGATGCCTTCTGGAGGCTGCCCTGGAGCAGAGAGCAGCCAGGGCAAAAGGATAAATTGGGATTTATTAAAAGGCCACAATGGGCAGCACAAGAGCCCAGCTGGGCTACACCCAAGATGGTCCCAAAATGGACAAATGATCACAAGGTCTCACACTTTGAAAAGTTCTGCTCCATTGGCACATTTGAGTTAATTATCCAATTACAGCCCCAGGTTATGAAGCTCCATCCTCCTGGTTTTTCCTTCTCCCTTCACCCTTGGTTTTGTTCTTGGGCTGAAAGTTGTCCTTGGTCCCAAGCTGGAGCAGGAATTGTTTTGTCTCCCTGCTCTGTGAGGAGAGCTCAGTAGCACTGAATGTGAAACCTAAACCTGCCCACCAAAACAGCACAGAACCTAAAAAATATAAAAGCCAAAACTTAAAGCATCAGGGCAGCATCCCTGTGCTGCCCAGCAGTGCCCTGCTTTGGGTGTCCAGGGTGCCACAATGAGGACAAGCAGCAATTCTGCCCCTCACCGGTGCTCTGTGCTGTCTGAGAAAGCCATGAAAGCCCAGAACATGTGGGAGGCTCCAGTTTGTGTTTATCATTCATATTTTATGGGTAACAACTTTGATTTTCACTTGTGAAAGCAATAGCAAGTGATAGCTGGGAAGCTGTCAGAATCACTGAAGTGTTTAGCAGTGTTATTCCAGGGACTATGCTGAAGACTGTCTGTGGAATTTGAAGCCATAAAACACAACTGAAGTCAGGTCCCTTGCTTATCTATTTAAAATGGTCGAATTCTTTCTCTGGAGACAAGTATGAACGAAGAAGTAAAAAAAAAAAAAAAAAGATATCTGAAGACTGAAAATATTTTTCAATACTTTATTTGACATTTAATTCCAAGATATAAAAGAACGCTGTGACACAATGATAGAGAAATTGGTCTAAAAAAGCTCAAAAAGCCACTCGGACCATCCCTCTCCTGTAAAGTGCTATCAGCTGTCTAGGCAGTGGGTTCCCAAATTTCCCTCTCTCAGTTGTTGCAGAGCATTTGGTGATGCCTGATCCCAGCCTGGCTGCAGCACTGGAGGAGCTGCTGCTGTTCATTGTGATATTGTGGGAGGGGAAAGCAGCACCTGCCCTTTGCAGTGTGTGCAGCTGCACTGCCTGGCCCTTGGCCCTCTGCAGCTCTCGCTTGGTCCCAGATCAGGAGCAGCCCTCGGACTCGCAGGGGCAGGGAGCTGTTATCTCCTCCTGCCCAGGCAGACTCGTGTCCCTGGCACTGGAGGCTCTGGAGCTGAGCTGCACAGGCGCCCACGGACTGGCTGTCAGAGCAGAATTCCTGACAAGCTGAGAATCTTAATGTTGATGTTCCCTAATCAAGTGAAATGGCTTCATTCTGTGTGAAATTCTCCTCCTGGAGCAGTGCTGAATACTGAGTAGCCCTGTGAATTTAGCAGGGATAATCTGCTCCCAAATTGTGCTGGGGGTTACCCAGGCATGGTGGAATATTTCCTTACAGAGGGCATGGGAGGAGTCAGACCTTGGCTATATCTCAGAGCTGCAGTAAATCTTCAAAGTTCAATGTTACGAGGTTCTGGATAAAACTTTTCTTGGGGGGAACACAAAAAGGACTGGTGGAAGATGATGGTGTCAGGATGTCCTTGGAACCTGTAGGAACATGAATGAAGGCATGGCCTGGACATATAAATTGCTGTTAGGGAGTAGTGGTTGGGTAAATAGCATGGAACAGGGCAAGGAGCATTTAAGCATTACAGAAAATAAAGTGGTTGTGTTATAGCACAATGATTGTGTCAATAATCTTGCCTAGTTTAGGAGTTCACTGTAGTTTAAGGTCTGTGAAGCACCAAAAGAGTTTAGGAACCAGCTTTAGATTCTGCATGGCATGACAAGCTGTGTGCCTGGAGAGATTTTACTATCCTAAGAATACCAAAAGTGATGTAGCCAGGCTTTGAGAAGCACAAAGAATGAGGAATGTTGCATTATCTTTCTCTCCAAGGATTTGTTGTCCACCCTGCTCTAGCAATGCACTTTGCTGTTCCTATATTTGACTCCATTGTCAGATGTTAACAAATTTTAACCTGTGAATTTTGCAGCTGGTGTCAAATGAACTGTGCTGTGAAAAAAAAAAAAAATTATTTCTCAATGAGAATGAATATCCTGTTATATTTTATGCAGGAGAAAAAAATGTATAGAAAGATGAGCAAGACATAAGAATAAGAAAAGATAATAGTTATATTGAATGGATGTATTTCATCCTGCTCTGCCAGTTCCCCAATTCTGATTTAACTGTCAGCCTATACATGGAAGTTTTTATAGTAGTTTGGGAAGATGAATAGAGACAAAAACCCAGAAGTTGGGAAGAAACAGGGTGAGGAAATGCATTCTGGAGCATGCCTTCAACAAATTCCTTAATTTAGGAGAATCTTGTTTATTAGCTAAAAAGGCCACTGCCACCTTGGCTAGTGTGCTCTCCAATTCCTGTGTCATCTGTGACCTGAAAGATGCATGTTAATNAACAGGGTAAGGAAATGCATTCTGGAGCATGCCTTCAACAAATTCCTTAATTTAGGAGAAAGAAAATCTTGTTTATTAGCTAAAATGGCCCCTGCCACCTTGGCTAGTGTGCTCTCCAATTCCTGTGTCATCTGTGACCTGAAGGATGCATATTAATGTTATCTCCAAAAGCTGACCACTGAATTTTGGTTGTGGCTACATTGACCAGACCCTATTTTTATTGTACCTGCACATGTCATAAAATCGGATTGTTGAGACGCGCACTCAGAGAGGAAAGCCCTGTTTTAAAAAGCTTTAGAGATGCCATCCTCCAGGGCTTTATCTGCACACCCTGAGAGTGTCCTCGCTCCCTCTGGGGAAGCAGAGAGTTTTTCCTGCCATGGAGGCACTTCCCCTGCCTCCCAGCCAGGACATGAGCACAGAAATGCCCCGTAAATACCGAGATTGTCAGAGCTGCATCCCTGCAGTGCTGCTGCCATGGGACAGCCCCAAAGGCTCCTCCTGCTCCAGGCTCACTGCTCTGCCCCAGTCACAGCCCAGCTGCTCCAAACCAGGCAATTCCCTTTATTTAAACCAGCAGGAGTAGCAATCCCACAGAAGCAACTGGTAAGGTCAAGGCCAGGATCTGCTTCACTCCACTTTTAATAAATTCAGGTTTATAATCCATTGCCATTGAGGCTGTAGTTTAGTAAATGCTACAGATCTGGCAGAAAAGCTGTTTTCTATCAGATTTAACACTGTTAAAGGCATACTAAATCCATGAGTTAGTGTGTCTACACATTTTAACAGACTTATAGAGGTTATGCACTTTTCAGTGTTCTTTTATTTTAGTAAGCCTAAATTATTTTAGTCTGGGGACTGAAATAAATGGAAACATGGCTTTCTAATCATTCACTCATAGGATTTTCCAAGAATAAAAATGCATAAACACCTTATTCTCTCCATGGCAGAGGATTTTCCCTCTTCTTTCCCTCCAAAAAAACTCAACAAAACCCCAAAACCAGAAGAGAGGCTGCCTGAATTCAGGCTGCTATACTTCTTTCCATGGTCAGAATAATGAGCAGGAAAGTTCTAATGCATTAAAGTCAGGTGGCAAATAGAAGGACTGTGAAGATCAGACATGGTTTTATGTTCAGAAAGCCTAAACAAAGACCTAAAGCTCATTGTTTAAGCAATAGATATAAAAAGAAAGCAGAAATAGCTTAAAGACAATAAATTATTAAACTTAATAATGGGAAAGAAGAAACCAAATGACCTTCAGAAAGCACACAGTGTTCTTGGTTCTGAGTGCTTGCTATTTCCATCTCTCCTCTCCACAGGCTTTGCTCCACACAATTCTGGAGTGCTTGCACATTCCCTGGAAATTACAATAATTCCAAGGGCTTGCATGACCAGTGTGCATCTACCTGTTATTTATATTGTTTACACCAACAGATCAAACTGCGTCAGGGACCAAAAACTGAGATTTATAGGGTCATGACTTCCTAGTAATTTTCCATTTTGATGTGTTAGTAAAAAAATAGAGGAAATTTTGAGATCATATCTGTTCTGGTTTGGGTTTTTTTTGGACACTGCTTTGTACAAGCTCAAGATGATTAGGAAATTTTAGGAGAACATCTTGCTATCAGCAAACTGCTGCCCTTTTAGGAATGGCAGCTTGTGGATTGAGGCAAAACTACACTCCTAGACATCTGATTTTGGGCAGCTGGAGAATGTTATCAGACTTATGGAGCAATAGGATCTTGCTTTTATAAAGGGAGAGTCCTTCCAGATATTCAGAGAAGAGTGGAGGAGACCAGAAACGTAAAATTAAAAAAAAAAAGTGAAAAAGCGAGAATCCTCCCCCCCTAACCCATTGACCTGCAGCTCGTCATTCCTACCACGAGGAATGTTTCCAGACAGCACAGCAGGTGGAAGAAATAAGATCAGAAATGTTTCACCTCGATACATTACGTTTTTTGTAATTTTTGAAGTGAGGACTATTTGTTTTTCCAAGCCTGTGCAGTGTTCATCCGCCCGTTGTTGCTGTTCAGAGACAGGATTGCCCCAAATTTCTGGGAAACAGTGAATTAATGCCAGAGAGGAACCTGGAAAAGGTCAGCTGCATTCAGCTCAAGGAGATGCATGAGTGATATCCCATTTCTCTGAGAGGGGAATGCAGGTTTTGCTCAAGAAACGTATAAAAAATTTAAAAATCATGGTGTAGTTCCAGCACATAAGGTCCACGTGTTGTTTCAGTGAGTCTGCATCTCAAGCTGTGTGGAAAAAAGAACACAAATCAATGTTTTGGTGGGGAAATATCAACGGGGGTTATAGACAGAAGAGGTTTTTAAGTTTTTCCGGAGGTAAAAGCCGGCTCTTTCATTCTCTTTCCTGATACATGACAAATCTCTCACTGCGAGGATTCCTTACCAGGCTCCCCTCAGTGAGGAAAAGAAGTCGTTATCCTGCTAAAACCCTTCAGATTTCACTCAGGAATGTTTCAAATCTTTCTCATCCTCTTAAGTTTTTTTCTTTGCAGCAGTATGAACTGTTGCTATCAAAGCAATCACCTAGTCTGTGTGTGAACAAAGGGAAGCATTTCACAGGTTTCTCATCGCGATGCAAACAGCTCAGACTGCTGGGTGCCTCCTCTGTCTAAACAATGTCCTGGGAAGGACCTGGAAAACCAGAAAAGCTGCAAGGTCATTCTGGAATCTGTGTGGGAGAAAATATCAACTGACTTCACCTGAAACTGAGCTGGAAGTGATTAGTCAGGGCAGTGATTCCTTTTTTTTCTGTAAATTAACAATTTCGATGGGGAAGTTTCAGGGTTTTAAAGCATCGCATCACAATGTGAGACAGCCTTATCAGGGTGACAAGTGGTTCTCAGCTTGCAGGCTTGTAACAGCCGTGGTGTTAAACCAAGAGCTCCATTTTCCTTTGAAAGGGACACAAATCTTCCTTTAAGATGACATGGGTTTAGTTTTGTCATCTGCTTTGCAATTCTTACTGTCCTAATGGGATCCTTTAGACTCTGTGATGAGTTTAGAGCCCCCGAGCAGGCAGTGGCAGATATTTTACCCTCCGAAGCACAAAGGGAGGGCAAACGCAGTGTGGAGCTGGGCTCCTCTGCTGTCTCACACCGGATCACAGCCCACGGTTTGTGCTGACAGACAGGTTTTCACAATTAAATCTTTGGCAGACATTTGATTTCCAATATTCTATTGGAAACCAGAAAACAGATAAGGATTCAAGATTCCTTCACTTGAGGGCTCAGTTAATAGCAGTCCATGGCTTTGCTAAACAGGATGGAGAAATCCATCCAGCTGTTTTGAGATACTCTGCCGGGAACCACTGCATAATCACACCTTTGGGAGGGCCAGGTCCGCCAGGATTCCTGGCTATCCTGACACTCTAGATGCTCCGAGAAACAGAAATTTTCCTTTCTCATTTGAAGAATTTCACACTATTTCTATGCTGTTAATTTAAAATGTCTGTTTTTAAGAGCAGGAAAAATAATATTTCAAATCTTTCCTAAAGGTTGGCATCAGCTGAGCACGTGCAAATTAAAGCAGAGTCAGATTTCAACAGTGAACTATTTAAAGACATTGTCAAGAAGAGTGATTTTTTACCTGGCCCTACATCAACATATCCATGAACCATCAGTTCAGCACTTGACAACACCACTGTTACAGACAGCTGTCATATTTACAGTTTGCCACTTTGATCTGGTGTTGTCACATCACGGATTTCATATTTGAATTTGACATGCCAGGCTTTGCAAGTTTTCAGTAGCATAAGGAACGTGAGGGTTTCTTTTTTTCAGTAGTGGAATGTTCATGAGCACGGGAAGGTAAAATAGGGGTGGCACAAACAAAAGTGCTGCATTAAGTTGCTCTGCTCATGTGGAAGATCCTCTTAACCATAAATGTTGGCATTAAACCGAAGCAAATTTCTTAAAAAACTAAAGGGGAATGCACAAAACCCAGCCCTCCACTAATGATCTGCTGAGCCCTCACACACCAGCACAGATTTTCCTCCTCATTTGTAGAGAAAAGTGGTGTTTATGCCTTGTGTTGGGTGTCACCCAGGTGTTGGGTTTGTGGGGCAAGGATTTACAAACCCACCAAAATTCATGGACTGCTGAGTTCCAATATGATTTGATTCATTCCTGTCAGCACTCAAACTGGCCATGGAAGACAGCACGAATTTTTAACAAAATCTGCTGAAATTTTGTTACCCTTCTTCTCTGAGCAACCAAGAACTCATACTTGTTTGATCATGGGATAGGAAAGAGAAATGCTAACTGTGCTCTATTGTGCTGCAGTAGATGATTCCCCAAGCTGCTGTCTCAGTCAGATTTTCTGATCTTTAAAACTTTGAGCACAAGCCTGGACCAGTAAGTCACCAGTAGAGTTTCCTGCTGGCTAAGACAAGTGATGATTCAAAAAATATTCCAGGCTTTTCCTTGGCTCCAGATCTGAAAGGAAAAACCTCAGCTCATCAAGAAGGGACTCATTATAGAAACCCATCCTCCACTACCGAAAATGTTTCTACATTTTAACATAATTCTGCTCGAAAATGGTCTGCTGAATGCAGCAGTTTCCTGGGTAGCTAAGCTGGAAGCTGCATGGCATGCACAACAAAAGGAAATTCTTTAAAATTGGTTCCTTCGGCTGCTCTGGGGCTTTAGGGGGTCTGTTTAATTGGCAGGGCTTCTCTCCACCCCACCCTGCTCGGAGCTGGAGGCTCCTGCCTTGGCCCCAGCCATGTGTGTGGGCTTGTGCATTCAGGTCTTGGCTTCTGATGTGTTCACCCAGCCAGGGGAAGGCTTGGTCCGGGTGACAAACTTAATTAGGGCCTTTTCTCCATCCTTTTTTCAGCTGTGTGATACTTGAGCCTGGTCTTCCTCAATAATCCAGGAGGGTGGTGAGGAAGAGGAAGCATGGACTGGGAGGTGGAGCATGGGAAGGGAAAATAGGAATGCTGTAGCAATGCCAGGAGGATTTTAGGCAGGTTCTCCCATCTCCTCCTTTCATTTCCAGCCCATCTATGCTGGGTAAGAATGAATGAGTTAATGTCAGCTCTGGAAGGGTGGAAGTCGAGATGTGTGTAACTAAGAATTATGAACAACACAGATGAATTCCACTGCATCCATTAAAGTGAAATGTGCTGTTAAAAATCCTGCACATAAAGGATAAAATGTGTCAAGACTAAAAACAAACAAGCAAGTGATTTTTAACCTTATTAAGGTCTGATGCCTTTCTATCTAGAGGGCTTAATCTTTTAATACAGAACTATAAAGAACAATTACTTTTTATAGGCTATGATTACAATCTTAGATGACTTACTGTTTGGTTTATATTGCTGATGAGAGCTGGGCTGTTAATTTCACTGGGTTTTTTTGGTTGTTTTTTTGTTTTGATTTGGTGGTCTGTCTTGTTCAGGCTCTCATTGCATTTTCTGTTACCTAAAACTCCTTCATGCTTCTGTGTCAGCAAGTAACTCAGCTGTGTAGTACAATTTGTTGAGGATGTAGCAGTAGAAAAAGCATTGCCCCCTTCAGAAGTGACATTTGGTGTATTACCTGCATGTGCAGTATTGTCAGGGGTGTAGTTTCTGACCTGCAATGCATTATCTGCTCCACTGACTTTGGGGCTGTTTATCACCAGTGACATATTTCTCTGCAGGAACCTGCCATTCTTCTTGTGTCTGCTTTAAAGCCCTAAATGCAGACATCCAGTCTGCATTTGTGAGAGTGGAATGAAACCAGATTTTTCATTTTTTTTTTTAACAATTCCCTTCAATGTTGTCAGTTAAACAGGGTGCTTCGTAAGCTGCTTTTGCTACAGTAACAAATATCATGGTAAAGAGCAGAGGCACAGTAAGAGTGAAATTAATTATGTATGCTTTATGCTTGTCCAACTAACCACACTGTATTCCCAATGAAATACTTAACACATCTGTGAATTCCTGAAGTCAAATAACATCACTATAATTTGAGACTTATTTTGAGCAGCGAAGGAAAGGTTTTGTTACACCTCCAGGAAAGCCATTTTTTTTGGAGGGGGCTTTTCTTCATTTGTATGCTTTGATTGTGAGCTACTTAATTTAGTCAAAGATTGTAATTGAGCTTCTTGGCAGACTGCCTGATATTTGGCACAGTAGGAATCTCTGAGTTTGAACCTTTGGGGATGTTTTCAGAGGAACGTATGTCTTCTATTTCATGCTTTATTGTGGCAGACTGATGAGAACTTCTAAAGCAAATGACAGTTGACAGAAAATAACTCACACTGGAGTTTGTTCTCCCACTGTTGCTATTTCAGTGATGAATTTCAGATAGTCTGTTTTGTTTATGGCACGTGAGGTGTTGAGATGATGATAATAGGTGGCAATGGCAGCAGAATAATTCAGTCATGGGACCTGAGGTTAAGTGTGGCACGAACTCTTTAACAGGGATGATTTCTGACTAAGCAACCTGTGGCAGTCACTGGAGTAGCTGAAGGAGTTAAACAAGATAAATGTTATTTGACAGAGCAGTGTGTGTCATGGTCTCAGCAGACATAATAGGATGAAATTAAGAAATATGAATATTTAGGCTACAGACGAGGTTATTTCTGATATTAAGACCTGTTCTAGCTTAAATAGTCTCTCAAGGGGAAAAAAAAAAAAAAAAAAAAAGGCGCAGCTCCTAGCAGGGAATATTCAACACCATGCTGAACAATATGCTAATCCTCAGAGGAACATTACAGAATTGTCAGCAGGATGAACTAGCTAATCCCTTCCATCTCTGTTCTGTTTAATTTCAATATCTCAACTTTCTGCTCGGGAGGACATGAACTCCACAGCTCGGTGTTCCTGTTTCCCTGTGAGCTGTGGGGTCTGCAGCCTGAGCAGGACCCCGTGCTGCAGGATATCCCCCTTTGCTTCCCTCTGCTCTGATTTCCACCACTTGGCTTGGCAGGGGTGGCTCCAGCTGAGGCACTCGAGCTCAGTTTGCCCAGTTCCACTCTCAGCATCTCTGTGCCATCAACCAGATGCTTCCGTCCTGGGCTCCCAAACTCTCCAAAGATCCAGGACTTTGCAAACAGATGCACTCAAACAAAAAATGGCTTTGACTTCTCATCTCCCCTCTACTCACCAGGGAGAAATTGAAGGGTTTGCATTAATATCTGCCCCTTTTTTTGCCTTTGGAAACATGTAGGTAATTTCATTTCAATAGATTTGTGTGAAGAATGAGACAAAATGGTGCTGAGAATAATTTTTAAAATGTTCTGAACTCTTCAAAGCGCTGTAGGTGAGATGAAACTTCTTTTCTGCCAGATCTTGGGTGTTACATGTAGCCATTCCTTGGATAGGAAGATCTGAATTGTTACTGAGAATTTAGGAAGTTTCTGAGAATAGTGATGGCAAACGTGAGGAAGGGAGGAGTTTTGCCCATCCAAAGAGAAGGCGTGAAGTTGTTTACAGGGTTTTTCAGTAATGAATTGCAAATCCTCAGAAAAAGGCCAAAGGGGAAACAGAGAAGTCCATAAGGACCAGAGACAGCCATAAAACACAGGTGCCCAAGCCCCACTGATGAGCAGGCAGTTGCTCATTTAAAACTTGTTACAGTACATATATAGAGTCTCAATCAATTTGTTTTATTTTAACAGGGCATCAGGTGCTTCCCATAAAATTTGAGGGCACTGGGTCCTTAATTGAAATCAGCCTCATATAACCCCTGTACTCAATTAATTTATTTTTTTTTTTCCAGAAGTAATCAACTAAACCTTACCTACATAATTCTATACAGAGTAACATAAAATAAACGCTAATTGTTTCAGTAATTATAATCCTGTGCATACTGTGCACTGATCAATACACTTTTAATAATTGATCTGTCAATACTGAGGACCTCTTTATTAAAAGGGATTTTTAGCAGTTTTGAGAGTGGAAATAGTCCAAAGCTCATTGAGCTGTCTCTAAACATACAGAGGGGAAAAAAAATTTAAAATTATAACTTTGTTCTTAAAGAATGTCAGATTTGTCTCTCATTTTACTATAGAACTGCCTATGTTGTTACAGTCTTGATAAAAATATCACATGAAAAAATATGATTTAAAAAGTTGCATTTTGAAGGCAGTGGCCTCAATTCCCCACTGTGTCACACCCGGGGAAGTTGCCTGCACCTTCCCAACTCCTCCAGGTGCCTCTCAAGCACCAGATTGCCTTGGATGTACCAGCAGGGCGAAGTACAGATGTCAAAGGCAAAATGTGATAATGCTGAATTCCTACTGAGAACCTTCATTCCATTAACAGCCAGGAGGATGCAGTCCCTTCATTTGGACACACCACGAGGACAGACTGAACAGAACCATGAATAAACATTTCTAATAGCTTGACTACCCAAAGCAGACAGGATCTGTTGTTGGAAGATACAAAAATGAGGTTTATTTAATAGAGTCCTGTAACTTCCTGTGTACATTTGAGTCTGTAAACTGCTGCAATGCATCACGATGTACACAAATCCCAATCTGCTCTCCATGGAGCCCCATCTGCTCTCGATGTGCTGATCCCTGGTCATGGCAGACACCTCACATGGTGTGAACTGTTTGTTTTACAAACCAATAGAGCCTAATTGCAAGTCAATAAATTCCAGATACAATCCAATTAGTTGTCATAGAGACTCCCGTGTTTAGCAAATGTAACTGAGCTGTTTCAGCTTGTGAATTTAAGTGGACCAATATTTAATTTATTTAATTGCAGACCAATGTAGTCAGTATATTGTATAATGGAAGTAATAAATGTGTCCAAGTACAATCTGGGTTAGTTTGTCTGATAAATCAAGTGACATCCCGTGGGACAGGATACCATTAATGCCTTTGGAGTCCTCTTCTACCACTTCTCTTCTGGTACTTCTTTTTGCAGGAAATTATCTCTAAAAGCACACAAAGCACAGTTAATGTAAATAAAAGTTTAGGACACAGCTTGGCTCTCCAGTGGATTTTCACACTTGGGCAAACCAGGTCTAGAACGGCTGTAGAAAAAAAGCCTTTTTCAGAGATGTGGGGAGGAAAAGAATTGAGATCATCCACTACAATACTGGTGGTTTAAAAAAACCAGAATCTCTGCATCTTGCCAAAGGTGAAGCATTTCCAGAAACACTAAATAACTTCCAGAAAAAAACAATTGGAACAAAACAAGGCTCTTCACACTGGCAAAGACAGCATAGGTGACTTCACGAGTCTGTCAGTGCTGCTGCTCTGGGGAGAGATTAGAATCCCAAATCACTGTGTAATGAATAGAGTGGAAATGTAAAATCACACAGGGCTGCCTGGGGAGCAGCCAGTGTGCAGTACTGGATATTGGCTGATTAAAAACCAGCTGAGATTACTCCAAAGGTGTGGGCACCAACCATTGCACTGATTTGGGGCCGAGAAAATCCTGAGCTGTAGGGCAGCTCTTGTCCCATGTCCTGGGAAATTCCCTCGAGAGGTTTGTCTGGGACATTTCTATCCAAGGTCACCATGAACACTTCACATTTAACATAAACAATATGTGCACCATCACCAGGCAGAGTTCTTTAGATTCCTTAATGTGAAGGGCAGCTCTGGGGCTGTATTGTGCCTTATTTAGCCATGAAAACTTTACCAGCGTGGAGATCAGAATTGTGGGATGAGGTTTGCTGGTGGGGCAGAAGGGAAGAAACTTCCACTTCTGTTCCAGACTGTTGTGACTGCTCTAAGTATTCCAGCAGCCAGCTCGTCAACAGCAGTTTATCTGGTGGAGCTGAATGGAAATCTGCAGCCTTGTCTGCAATTGTTGGTAGATAAGATTTCGTTCATTTTCGAGGTGTTAGGCTCAGCATTAATAAATTCACAGATAACTTTTTTCCTCCTACTGAATATGCAGAATGCGACTTAGAACTGCCTTAAACGCTCCCCAAAGAAGGAAGATGACAGTGCAGGGGAATTTATTTCAAAGCAAAATTCTATTGCTTGCAAGAGAAAATGAATAAAGTTGGGAATTCATAGCAGAGAAGCCTTAAGATTCCTTAGCTTAAAATTTTTCCTCTTTACCATTCTAGTCTGATCTCTGAAGAACAGCAAAATTACCTGGAAAAAAACTGCATAAATAATTGATTTCCTTTACTCTAGACAGGGATTCTTTCTGCATAAAAATATTCTTGTGGACTACAGTTTATAAGGTGGTAAGAGTGAAGGATTTGGTCTTTTGCTTAATATACAATGGTTCTTTTTTGTTTTCCTGGCTATGCTTCCCAGTTCTGGCAAAGAGAAGTTCTTACACAGCAATAAATGATGGGTTTGATTCTGGGCTAATGATCTGAATTTGTGTCACAATGTGTTGCTTCTAGATTTTTTTTTTTCTTTTTTTTTTTTTTGCTCATGCCAGGGTTAGGTCCTGGATGTTCTGCAAAATTGGAGACTCTGGGCATGAATATGAACCCCCAAAGGAAGTGAGAGAATTGTGTTAACTGTGCCTCTGCAGGTTTCTGGGCACTGGAGAGCTGGGAGCTGATTTTGTCCTCTCCAGAGAGAGCAAAGAGGGGCACCAGTGGCCTCTGGAAATGTGGGTGCTGTATCACAGCCCCTGCAAATGTGAATCCATGGGCTTGGGGAGAACAAGTGTGGTTATTACCACGGGTCTCTGCACCAGGAAAGAAATATCCTAAAGAGCACCAGAAAAAAAACTTTAAACACATATCCTGGTTTGATTTTAATGGAATCAGGTCACAACTAAAACTCAGAGGGCACAGCATGGAACAGCTGAATTTTGCAGGGATGGGAGCAGAATAATGAGAATTAGCATCTTGTGCAGTTTTGTATTCCTCTGCTGCCTCCCTGCCAGCATGGATGGGTGACTGGTATTACCTCTGGTCCACCTGGAACTCAGGCCTGTCAAAAAAATACAAATCACAATGTAAAATAATCAGCTCATGAAAAAGTTCAGGCTGAGATTTGTTTCTCATTTGTCACATGAAAAACAAGAAACCTTTTATTCAGGAAGCTGGAGAGTATTTGACATTAATCCTGCTGATATGCAGGGAGAATAAATGAGGAATTTTTGTTGTTTGTGTGTTCATGCAGCATATTAATGATTTTGATAACAGCATAAGGATATTTGGCTACTGTCTAAAATTAGATTGTTAGGGTCTTGAGACTGCTACTGCCTGCCATGGTTCTAGTAAATTTATGCAATCGATTCTTATATGATTGTTAAAAGTGTGAAGAACAAGATCAAGTGTGGTTCAGACAACAGTAAAAGAAGATTATTCTCTTCAAGTTTTATTACATCTGTTTAGTTTATTGACTGACAGATGAACGCACCCGTTTCCTTTTTTCTTTTTTGTTTTTATCAGCAAGTCACTTCATCTCCTGTGGTATTTGTGTGTCCTATGTGTGCAATAGTTGTTAAATGACATTAATTTTAAAAGGAAATCATTCAGCATATGAATAAGAAGTGACAGAGGGAAAATTGAAAGAAGCCAATTTTCTTTTTTAAAAGAGACATGTTTTTGTTTAGACTAACAGTCCTCCCACGGAGGTTGAAAAATGTAGCATGGACTAAATTTAACTTTGCTGCTGTCACCAAAGATAATAATGCATCCACCTTCTGACACAACAAACTAAATGGCACTGGCTCCTCCGACATTTACAGCACTCAGGGCTCAGGGGAAGGGCTATTCAGGAGTGATGGTAGCTGGAAAAACAAATCTGTGCCCCTCACCTTGCAGGGACACTTTGTTGGGAGAGACTTGTGGGCTGCAGGGGTGCAAAGCACAGAGCCATCCCCTGGGCTGCCAGGGGGGCTGGAGATGCTGAGTTTGTTTTGTCAGATATTCAGAACCATTTCTTACAGCTGAGTGACTGCCTGCAATTGTTACAACGCAACAGCATGGTGGGGAGTGGAATCTGAGCAGCAAATCTGCTTTCTCATCTATTCAAAGTCAATCTTTTGCTTTGCTAGACTTGCATGCACAGGAGAATCGATGTCGCTGTGGGTCACTCACAAGGACACACACGACACGTTCTCAAGAGAAGGCTGAAGGCCTTATTCTTATCCATATTATACAGTATTTCCACGTGGACCAGGGATTGGAGGAGAAGTTGGACACCTCTCATCCCACTGGTCAAGGTAATTGTCCATCAGCTGCTTTCCACTCCCAAGAGAAAGGAATTTCCCACAACTTTGTCTTAATATAAACAAGCTTCTAATTATAGCATCCATTAATGGGAAACAAACTAGAAGTTAGGAAAACATTGAGTTGGAAAGTACATTAGAAAACTTGAAAGAATCAGAACGACAAATCAGGTTTGTATTTTTTTGTTGTAACATTTCTTCTTGGCTAAAAAAAAAACAGTTCAGGATAACCCACTCCTTCTCCAGTTGGTTGGTTTAAAAATCCCATTCTCATTTCTGCAGTTAGGAAATAAAATATGTATTCAGATGTTCAGCTGGAGAAAGGCAGATCTGGATCTGGGCAGAACTGTGTCCAAAGAGAACAAAGAAATACCTGCTGTGTGTTAGACACCGTGGTTAAAAAATTTGGGTGATGCTGCAGAAAAACAAAGTTAAACCCAAACCTCTGGGCAGAGCCTGACCTGCCTCAGCCTGCAAGCACAGGACAAACCCTGTGCCCTGTTATTATCTGCAGGGATTTTGTGAATCCAAAATTTGTGAATATAAAAATGTGATTTCTTTTTAGCCACAGCACGAAGATTGCAGCTGTTGAACCTGGAGCCCTGTAACCATGTGGAAGTGAATGAAATGCTCATTTTGGTGCTGCTGATTCTGGAACAACACTTTGAGCAACCGTGAGTAGAAAATGAGGAGTTTATTTAAGATAATGAGCCTTACAGCACTTTCATCATGTAAATGCAAAAACCACAGACACACTCAAATCAAGATGATTAAATTTTATTGCATTAACTAGTTAAATTCTCTTAATGACATTAAAGGCAGTAGATGCATTTTTTTCCAAAACTCTGTCTAAAAGACAACAACAACAGTCAGTGACTTCACAGGTCTTCAATTTCTGTTC
This sequence comes from Polioptila caerulea, assembly GCA_013397295.1. NCBI lineage: Eukaryota > Metazoa > Chordata > Aves > Passeriformes > Certhiidae > Polioptila > Polioptila caerulea. The sequence continues at coordinate 414,973 of VYXF01011893.1, forward strand.
TGCTCTTGAGCATTTTCATCCAATTAGAAAAGCAGATCTGGTATAAAAAGCAAATTAGTGCTACCTCTGGAGAAGTATTTCCTCTCCTGGACACATAACGATGGTCGATGGTTATACCATTCCTGCAATGGGAATTCTGGAGATTCTGACCCCATTTTCAGTTCAGCTTTATACTCAGCTCTCTTGGATGGGCAGCTAAAGAGATCCAGCAGAGGAACATCAGTCTCAGTTTGTACCTTACACAAAACCTCCCACAGAAAACACACAGAGTTCAAAATGCTTGAACCCTCCATTTTTCCAGTCAGAATTTCAGAGACATGCTTAAACTAGCCTGTATTTAGCTCGATTAAGTTTTATGCCCTAAATGGAAACAAAGTTGCTTCAACGGGAAGATGAAGTTCTTTGTCATGCACTGTAAAATTGTTAAAATGCCTTAGAGAGTGGAATGAGGAGCCTGCAAGTTTAATTCCAGAGGCCTCTCTTCCACCATGGAAGATGAAAAACATGGGAAGAGCTGTCTCAGAAGGGGATCCACATTAAATCACTAAAAATGCTCAGCTGGGCAGAGAACAATGAGGACAAGAGGATGCTACCAAAATCTCTGAATTATTGAAAAAGTGCAAGTTATTAACACAGAAAAAAATTCATTTGACTCCTAGAAATCCAAGTCCTGTTCAAGGTTAACTTCACATGGCACAGATAAAGTTCTCTCTGTGTATTAAAGGCCCTTGAGTGCTACCAAGTAGAGAAAAAGATTAATAAGCTCTGCTCAGTTCCCACCTGTTCTTCCATAGATCAATCTGTCATGGCTTCCTCTGATTTTACTGCAACAAAACATAACTTTAGACTTGAATATAAATCTGACTTGCAGAGTTTACCCATTGAAACATAAGATATGAGACTGGAAAAGCAAAAGCTGTATAGCAGAATGCCTTCCTTACTGAAGCAAATCCTTTCTCACTCCTTGGAGAGCAGGATAGTGTAATGTGAACAGATTGCACTTCTCACATTCTGGAAGAACAGTTTATTCCGTGTTTTGACAGCATTTATTTGGATCCTGAAGAAATGGCTCGTAAGAAGTAAGGGTAAAACATTGTATTTGCCATGAATTATTCTCCTTGGAAATCTGTAATGTAGAATAATATCAGTCAGTTGGTGTCTTATGAACAAGGTTTCTGTCATTAGATTCTTGTTTCAAAAACCAGATGCTAAGGGCGGTTTCCTCAGAAAAGTCAGCACAGCCCCTGGAAAAAAAAAAAACAAAAAACCAAAAACCAAACCAGCAAACACTGGGAAAATCTGTAAGTGGTGAGAACAGTGTGGTTGGGGATAAGAGCAAGCAAATGATCTATAGATGCACAATTCTAGGACCACAGGAGCATTGCCTATTGTGGGTTGGAAAGGACCTTTGAACATCACCTCTTCTACTCCCTTGAAATTAAGGCTCAGTCTGGTGAGGTTGCTCAGCAATTTCTGCTCTTGAGTGATGGATGTCTCCAGTAATGGAGATTTCACAGCCTCTCTGGGCCCTTGATCCAATATTTGGCCACCTTCAGCATGAAGAAACTTTTGTTTAGCTTTAATAACATTTTTTGTTTGCTCCAACTTCTGCCCATGGCCACGAGAGTTGGGAATCTCGGAGAAATGTCTGACTTCATCTTCCCTGTGAAAAACTCACAGTGATCCCTCATGAGAAAGGTTTGGCAAGGTACTGTGTGTCCAAAACCAGGCAAAGCGTGGTCCAATAAATGCCAGGTAAAAGAGAATAATCCCAGCTGCTGCCTGGGCTTTTGTAAATGCAGCAGAGAACAAAGCTGATACACTTCAGGTCTGAATTTTGCTTTTATTTTATTTTTAGAGTAATTTCTTTATCTATTTAAGGAATCCCAGAAATTAAGTATCATTTCATTGCTTTTTATATGCAGTAGTAAAATTAGCTCTTCACAGAGCTCAGTGAGAGCACAGCTAAAATAAGAGTTGCTTACAGAAATATCCTGATTATCTACCTGGGAGTATTCCATCGAGGCTTCATGGAGCTATAGAGGTAAAATTTGTCATGTTCATTTATATCACAAATGACACAACAGCATTATAGAGACCAGGGCAGAGCAACAGATGCATTGCACCTTTCAATCCCAAATCTCTGAGTCCAGCAGTCTTTGTAGTATTGTAGTGCCCCCAAATTTGCTTTGGGAGTCTGAGTCAAAAGCAATCCACTTCTCAGTGTCTGCATGTGCTGGTGGGCTGACAGCTCCCAGAAGCTCAGACAACCCAGACCATCCTGAGTTGTGCTCTTTGTTCCAACTTTTATCACTAACATCTTTACCTGAGGATCTTCAAATCAGAAATTTTTACATTTTTGATGTGGAGGCATCAATTTCTGATGTTAAAAGTAGTGAAAAGGGATTATTTTAATGGCGTTACAAATGGAGTCCTTTCACTCTGCTTGCATCAAATATCAGTGTTCCCTCCATGAATAAAGCTGAGGGTAAATAAGAGACCTGTCCATGCAGAAGCTGAAACACGTTGTAATGAGATGGCAGCACAGCCCAGATAGCAAATGTTTGTAATAAACAACCCCTGGCTCCATTTATCACTGCTCTGGGATATCTGGACACAGACACGAGTCCTGAAATGGGACCATAAAAGTGAAGCCAGGCACATTCAGAAAGCCTTTTTCTGATAAGCCCAATCTCACCGAGCTTTTTGCATGAGCAAAATGAATGTGTTTGATTGAATGGTACCAAACTGTAGATAGGGAAGCTCAGCAAGTGATTATCAGAACTTTGGGGGCAAAAAACATCGAGTTATATAAGGAAAGGAGTCATTGAGGGATGTTTGGCAGTAAAACAGGTATGCAGGGCAAAATAATTTATTTTTTTTAAACCAGTATTTCTGAATAAATGTAGGTGAATCCAGTCATGGCTCTGAAAACTCACACAGTTATGTCACTGAGAGCCACAAATTCTTAATTCTAAAGTTCCAGTAAGGGAACTACCCACAATCAGGCTTCCTGAAAGATGCAGGCAATCCAGGCAAGGATGTCAGTGCATTATTCTGTAATCACAAGTTGATTTCATCAAGTGATTTAATAAACCATGCATGAGATTCAGCCTTAATGGACCTAATTCAATCAGGGGAGGTTTCTGGCTTGAAAGGTGATGCATCTTGAGTGGAGTGAGGTGCTGGATGCTGTGAAACTTCATTTTAAACTGCAGAAGTGGCTGTGTTGTGCAAGATTCAGGAAATGGCATCACAAGTTTAATGTCCTTTAAAGCATACTCCACCCCTTGGACTTTTTTTGCTGCACTTCAGTATGAAATCACACATATTTACAGTATGCTGATTTATGTTTTTCTCTTAATTTTTTCATTGCCATGTTTTGACACCAAAGAGATAATATTCTAATGGAATAGAAAAATCATATTGTCAAAGAGCTGTTGGGTTTGGGTGTCCAAACACACAATCTGTTTTAACAGCAAACAAAAATGACTACATTTGGAATGGAGATGTTTGGGGTGAATGTGGAGGATTCTTGTAGTTGACAACCACCTTACATCTTTAAGAGTTTGCCAAACTTTTTCTGCTCACTTAGGAAACAAAATTGAGAAAATGTCTTTGTAGAGAATCAACAAAATGTAATAAAATGAAAAACCTGAATGACAGATCCATCAAGCTCAGTCTGGAATCATCCTCAATCTCCCTGGGACTCTTCACAGGTTTCATGAATCAGAAGGGTGAGAGAGGCTGGGGGTCCAAGACAAGAACACACTTTGGCACATGGGGAGAAAAGAGACAAACTCATAAATCTTACAGCAATATGAGCCAAGGATAGGCTGCTGCATTTCAGCTTCACTCTTCCCTGACGTGTGAGGCTGGGGCAGTGCAATTGCAACAGGAGCAACAAGGCAAGAAAGTGCTGAGCATCCCAAACCAGCAAATGGAAAAGTGTGTCCTTCCTGTTAGCACTGGGATACTTTCTGAAAACGTCTGTCTGAAAAATATCTCTGCTTGATTTGTTTTATTTGTCTTTACTGACCATGCTCAGAAAAGGTAGAGGCAACAAGGCTTGAGGAAGCTGTGCTACTTGTGCCCCTCAGCCAAGGGCTGTGTGCTCCCTGTTAGCCCCCAGTCCTGCTGGCACTGCCTCTCTTCCCCCACTCTAATCAGAGCAGTGAGGAATAGATCCCTGTCCTGATTCTGTCGTTTGCCATAAGTGGAGCCACAACCCAGCTGAGCAGTTTTTCCCAAGGGATCATAAAAGGCAACAACCTGAAAAAGAAAATGTAACCCTGAGGGTTTTCCTCCTGTACTTCAGGGTAACTCTTCGTACTATAAAACAAAATATTACTGGAATAACACCAAAAGCATGAATCTCCATCTGCTATATAAATAGAGAAGTGGAATTTCTATGTTATTGCACATGTTCTGTCTTGTATTTCTCATTTCTCCAAGTTTAGGTACAAGAAGATGAAAGTTTTAACCTCTGCTGCAACTAATACATCAAGCACAGAAAGCTCCACCATAAATTACCTTTTCTTTACCTTTTTCTGCCATTGTACAGATAATAAATTGTCTTCCTAATGTAACCAGTTCTATTACATTCTCGAACTTAGCAGAAGACAGATAATCACCTTTGCACCATTAGACTTGATTAAGTCAAGCTCAGAAATTGGACCTGGAAAGCACTGAACTGTACATTTCTCAGGCCAAGTTTAAACACACACGAATATTTTTCAATATTAATGACTCAAAGAGGTTTTGTTTTTACAGTTATGCAAATAATTTTCCTTGTTGTTTTCTTCAGAAAATTAATGTCAAGGACATATTTTACAGCATGTAAGATGACTTAATACAGAGCAAAAAAAGCAACCAGCCATGCAGGTAAAGTTCTGTTTTTCAAATCAAACCTAAAATGCTCTTATAGACCCGTGTGTGTTAAGTGATATTCATACATAGTGAGGTACAATAATATTAATTCCATTAATTCAATTTAATCATTCTCGTATGAAATATTTTTTTTATGAGTGAAGATTAAATTTTTTAATTAATGAACCTCTGATTTTCAGTATGCACTACATGGAACTCTGGTTCTGAGCTTGCATGTAAGTAACAATGAAGTGGAATATTTTGATATTTTGGATCCCAATTTAGTGCACTACACTGCAGATTGAAGGATAATGTTAGGGAAACTTTTCTCACTGCCTGTATGTCTGAAAATGAAAACTCCCTTTATTTTCAACTCCCTATATTTTCTCTCTTTTGTGCTTGAACTTTCTATTTAATGAATATGTATAATTTTTTAGGCTTTATAATAATGAGAGTTGTAATGAAAATTTGCATTTTCTTCTTGCCTTATCTGCATTTTCTTCTTGCCTTCCATCCTAAGGAGTCTCAGATTGTCACCTGTGTATACGGACACATCTGTTAACAATGAGGTGAGAAATTCCTGGTAAGAACTTTCTGGTCTCTGCATGAATTCTCTTTACAATCCAGTTCCATGCTTTGTTGCTAGTTAAGGCTATTAACCAAGCTAAAACAAGTTCACAGCCAATTAAAAAGAGATTTCTTTGAATTATTTTTTCCTTTACATGGAGGAACAAGCAAGCGAGAAGGTTCTTGGCTATGAATGTTCCAGTAGACGTTGTTAAACTGTGTGAATGCAAACTGAAAACTCCATATTTTGCTGCAGCACTTGTGGGGTGTAAGGGGAAGGAAATTTGGCAGTGGAATCAGATAAAACTGAGACATCATCTCTTTTTTTTTTTTAATGATTCATTCTGCTTTGGAAAGAAGTGGCCTTCCAATGCCAAAAAACGTGAGAGACTTGGGCTGAAAACATGCCCACCACCAAGGTTGGATTGTGAGAGTTCAGGACTAGCAAAGCTGCTTGAAAATGTGTGGTTTTTTGGTTTGTTTTTTTTTTTTTTCCCAAGTGCTTCCCTGAAATGGAGCAACTTGATTTGCTTGCTCTGCAGGATTATTTGATTGTGAGGATGCTCAGACATTGATTCATCAAACCCAAATTGCTTACAAGGAAAGGTCACAGGTGCCTACTAGTTCATAAGATAACTATTAGCCCTGATTTAGGGTTGCAATTGCTATGGATTTCTCACATTTTCAACAACCTGGGCCTTTCCAGAACTTACTAAAAAATAATGAACCCACAACTCAGGAAAATCACATTCATTACCATCTGTGCTCGTCTAGAATATAAACCTTGACCACAAACACTTGTACTTATAAAATATTTCCTATTTTCTCTAGCACTGTTAGGAGAGTTCTGCATTGTTTCTCCATCACACTTCTGAGGGCAAAAAGGCCATTTTCCTCCCCTGCTGGCAGAAGAGTGGGCCATGCTGAACTCCCACTTGTCTGAATTTTTGAAGGTGTTCCTCGGTGTGTGCATCCCAGCGTTTAGCACAATATAAACCTCATGTGTGCAAACAAGTTCATTAAAATTGCAGGAGCCTGTAGCACATTTGTAACAGCTTGCCCAAAGGTTAACATTTATGGTTTTGCACTGCCAACATCCTTGCTTTTATGGGGCACATTTGTATGCTAAATTGCCTATTATGTTAAGCTGTAAGTTCCCATTTAGCAGCATCAGGAATAAGATTTGACTATAAGTGTTTAGATTTTATTAGTGCTGTGCTGGTCTTCTTAACAGCTCAAACTTCCCACAGCCTGAAAAATTTGCTGCAACCTCTGGAGAGGTTCTTGGGTACGAGATGAGTTTAGGAAGAGCTGAGGAAAAGGAACATGGAAAGAAATGTGAGGCACTGCTCACTGATGGGAAAAAAAAGGTGCCTTGTTGTGTCTCATCTTTACACGAGTCCTAAATGTCATGTTCAAGAAATGATTGCATCTAAAACAATCTCAGTAACATCCCTTTTCCCAGCTAACGAGACCAGAAAGGTCAGCTGGAAATATTCCTGGGGGAAGGGTGTTTTATTGGTAGGTAAATATGTCCAGTGGCTTTGGTTTTGCTGTAGGTTATTTCCCAGAGCACGAGCCAGCAGAGTGACTGTGATATACCAGCCCTGTAAACTGAAATGGCAAATTTCAGCTGGATATGCAGTTCTCAGAGGTAACAGGAATGGATTTGCTAATGAAACTGTGTTTCACCCAGACTTCCCTTGCTACCAGGGACTTCTCAGGAGATCCTGGGACTGGGGGACTTAAAAATGTCACAAAAGCCTTTCAGTTCCAGGTCACCAGATTGACAGAGCAGGAATCTGATTTCAGACAGTATTTTAAAAGCCTCCATGAATATCTGCTCTGCCAGTGGTGACCGCCTATGGAAAGTAACTTGACAAAAATAGCAGAAGTTCAAGTTTTCAGCCCAGGCTTTCTCTGTAAATTAAAAAAAAAAAAATTGTTTGAGAGACTTTTTTCCCCCATTCCACTGTCAAAAATGAGAATGTGAGAACACAAGGATGCTTCTCTGCTCCTAAGCTTTTCCTACCATGCTGGAAAAGAGCATCCAAAGCAGAGGTGCTGATGTCCTTCACAGGCTGACCAGGCCAAGTTTGCAGATTTATTTTACATGGTGGGTGTAAGGATGATGCTCTGTGTTTGGGAAACACAAGCTCTTGAAAAATATATCACTGTAATTATTAGAACTAGTTATTCACCCCAGCCACAAGGGGGAACACAGAAATGGAGCTTCAGCTTGGTCACATAGAAAAATAAATATTTTCCACAATTCACATATAATCTTTTTATGTAACAGGATGTTCTTAGAGGCAAGCAAGAATGATAAAAGTAATGTAAAATCTTCCAGCACAAGGCAGGGCTGAGGAGGGCTGCCTCAGCCACTGATTAAACAGGATTGCAGAGTTGTGTGTTCTGCAGAACTCAACATTTTTCAGGGGTTGTAACAGCTGGAGTGAAGAGGTGCCTTTTTTTGTGTAAAATACAATATCATTTCCAGGAGACAGAGGTCCCACATGAAAGGCCCGAGGTCTCTGTAGGAATCTGTCTGCTGAACACACTGACTTTGCTGCCAGTAAAGGCTGCAACCTCCAGCAAATGCAGACAGTGCTTTACCTATTAAGACAATCCGTAGGGGAGAGACTCAAGGAAAGTAGCTCAGAATTTTTTTTTTTTTAAATGACCTATTTAAAGTTACATTTTTCAAATAATTTAAGGAGAAGACTTATTTAATGCTACTTAATCAAAGTTCCCTGCAAATAACTTAAAGGTGACAGGTCAGCAAAGACATGCTTACTTAAAGACAGTATTTTAAGATTTAAAATGCTAAGAGTCTTACCAAGCCTAATCTGCTAAAAATTATAATGAAGCATAAGAGAAGTTCAAGCCTTATTTATTTCAAGATCAGATTTATTATTTTTTCAAGACCTTGCAGGCAGAGAAACAGACAAGAATTAACTCAGCAACAATTTCTTTGAAAGCACACATCCTATATATAATGATGGATGTTGATTGATCCCTTCTGTTACCCAAAATATTTGGGGTTTCTGGTCAATTATTCTCTGTGGCTTAAATGAGGTTTTGTCTTTTGGGTGGTTGAAGTTATTTACTTTGGGAGCTGGTTTTCTTTATACAGACATGGTGTGACATCTGTAAATACACTGCAGTACTGTGCTATTGCCACGTTCTTCTTGGCTGTAAAGCTATTTTTTAAATGGCTGTTGCTGTAGTTTGAAATGAAAGTGGTGACCTTAACAAGCACTATCATTATGATGCCTTCAAGGGACTTACCCACTCTCCTTCCCTCTGATATTCAATATCTCACTAGCTTGGAGTTCTGGGTCTATTATTTTGCTGAAGTCACTACAAAAAAGGGACTCTGCATTGTCCTCTGTTGCTTTCTTTGGGTGTATTTTATATTAGAATACTGCCCAGCAGGGATACTGGAATAGTATTCTAATTAGAATCACACACCTAGAACTTCACTTGTCAGAGTTGCATGGTGAATAAGTAATTGAAGAACAAACCCAAGTCATTTTCTATTTTTTTTATTAGGCTGAGAGAAGAGTGGAGCACCCAGTGAAGGCATCACAGACTGCTGGGAGGAGAGTTCCCAGCAATGTGGTGGGAAGGGAAAAAAAACCCAACCCATCAGCTAATGAAATGGAGCAAAGCACAAGTTCAAAATTCTAAAGAAGACTTGACGTGAGCACTGATATATCACTAACCTAAAACCAAAATATAACTCAGCCTTGCAGCTGGGGCTGTGAGAGTGACAGGGCCTGAACAGCCTTTTTCCATTGGAGCACTCTTGGAATTCCAATCAGCTCAGTCCGGGAGGAGCAGGGCTCTGAGAGAGGGGGAGATTGCAGCACTGTGCATTCTCCAAATCACAGCTACCCCAGCAAAATTATCCAGGACACATTTCAGATCCATTTGAAGAGGCAAAAGTGTAAAGCGTGTTAAGAACAAAGCAGCAAGTGCAGACAGTTTTTAAATACCAAGTGATGTGATTTAGTTCAGAATGAAGCAATCAGTGTTTGGAGAATGCCTTTAATAACTTTGTCTCTCTCTGGAAATTACCTATTCAATGCAGGAAATTTCTGTTTGGTTATTTCTGCAGGTAAACATTGTATTTATTACATTAAGAAAGCAACAGAAATTTAGATGGCTGAGCCTACACAAGCTCCTGTAGCATTCTCCTTCTCCTTTACATTTCTAATAAACATGAATTATATATGGAGACAGCCATGCTTTGTTTAAACTGCTGCACTAAGTACCCCGTGACAGCAGTAAATCAATGGTTTGCTTTCTCATACATTTGAATGAATGTAATAACTGGAATAAACAATTAATCTGATGGATACACAGGAACTCTCTGCAGCTAAGTAGAAGTAGAAGAATAATACTGTTCCATTGTTCATCCATTTGTCATTTGTGGATGGTCACACTTTATTGACTTTACATATTATTTGTCTAATTATTTGATTCTCAAAGTTACTTTGAATAATTTATTCAGTCTTCACTTAAACTGATGTCTGAAATGTATTTTTTTGCTTGATCTCCAACTAATAAGCCAATTATGATCAGCTTTAGAAGTTATTAACCAGACTCCAGTTTCTATTTTTGCTACCTAATTAAATCTAATGCTCCTGGTACTACAGTGACATATTGGGCACTTAATGTTTTAATGTATTTTTTTTAATAGTAGTATTTTTATAATATATATGCACATACATATAGATGAGATAATGAAAAATATATTTATTTATTTATAAATATCAATGGCTACTTGCTTTTTGACTTGAAAGACCAGGATGAGCTCCAGTTGGGCTTTAAGGCTGTTTGGATGTGTCAGGAGACAATAAGGGAGTGAAATTGTTCAGAGGAGCTTTCATTAAGCTTCTGCTACCTGGTGTCCTGGAGGTACCATGGACATTATTAAATTAAGGGAGGAAACCAGGGTGGATGTCCAGAGACAATCCCTGGACAAGCAGGAAATTTTGGATAGTAAATTCCCAGAGCCTGCTCCATTTTTCTGCTGATTTCCCATTTAGAAATGGAGGAATTCAAACCACTTACATGAGAGAAATGAATTCTGCATGGAATGTTCCTGTTCTGGTTTGTCTTTGCTGGGTGAAATCAAGGAACAAGGAAAATTGTCTCTTTACAAGAGTATCACCCACCATACTTGCTGAAGTTCTTGGGTTTGTCATGAAATGCAGAGATATTTCACTTAAAGGAGTTAACATTTCTGATTGGGAACATTTCTGATTGGGACTGGCCTTGCACATACACAGACTTGACTGTTACTTACCCAGACAGTAAAGAGGGTCAGTTAATAATTGTGTCCCAGACAAACTAATACTTTACTGTGGGTAAAGGGCTGGACCAGGCAGACAAGACCAAAACCCTACCTGTAGGGAGAAAAAATGAGATATTTTCCTCCCANTTGTTTACCATGGGAAAAGGGCTGGAACAAGCAAACAAGACCAAAACCCTACATGTAGGGAGAAAAAATGAGATATTTTCCTCCCATGAAGCTTCATCACATTTTAACATTGAGAACACCAATCTACAATCACAGAGCTGAGATCACAGGAGACATTCCTGGCTTCTTTTTGAGCCTGACAGGGACCAAATCTGTTTGGGACAGGACAAATCCAAAACAAGAGCTTGCCTTTGGGAGGCAAGAGTCTTAATGGATAGCACTGCTGTGAAAAATATTTATCTTTGCTTCCTGCCAACCCTGTGAAAGGATTCGGAATAGTTTCTGTGTAGCCAGTGCTATTGATGTTTAAATGATCAAAAACATGGCTCTGAACATCTTTGTCTCGAGGCCTGGATAATTTCTTCTTCAGAAATGAAACTAAGGCATTGTAAAGCTGCTAAAAAAAGGAAAAGAAGCTCCTGTGGATGGATTCATATGTTTAAAAATATTAAAAAAAGAAGAAAAATCCCAGAGCCATTGCCTTATTGCAAGTTTTACTCTTTTTATCCAGAAAGGGGTTTATGTCTGGGGAGGATGGGACAAAACATGTCACAAATTCCTTCTGCTAGGAAGAAATAGCATTATTAGGTTCACTGTTTCTTCAATAATATTTCTGAATAACCACACAGATTTCTGTATTGATGAAGAAACATCAGGAGTTGTTTCATTTCAGTGGTTTTTTTTTTTTCCTCTTTAAAATTCTCTCTCATTCTTTTTCCTTGTACCAGATTTGCTTAGATCATCCTGTCTGCTTTTCTTTCCCCCACACCCCCTCCACATCTTCACTAAATCAACAAATTTATGAACCCTTTTGCTTAATGAGGGCTTTTATTTTAGGTCTCTCCCCTCTTGTCATGCACCCCAAAGAGGGATTGGGGTGTTGGAGTTGATCATGCACCAGAAGGAAAATTAGAACTGGCAGGCAGCCTGGATTTCCTTCATGCCTGTGTGCCATGACCTGAAGGTAAAAACCATCCCAACCAACCAACCCTCTTCATTTTGTCCTTGAGTTCCCAGTGAGAGAGCTCCTCATGAAAAGCACAGAGGGATTTTTCTCTGACTGACAGCAGGGCTGTGTTGTTTGCTGGAAGGATCTGATCACTTTAATCCTTGAGGTTATTCACTGCATTTCCACTTATCCAGGCACTTGTGCTCGCTCTCCCCTGCCTCTTGTGCTCTCACGTGCATTGCTGTGATTACAGATGCACCTGGGCAGACCTGGCTGAACTGCTCCTGTCACGAGATAATCTGCCTTTCTGCTTCCAGGCTGTGCTAGAAATGTCTTAGAAATTGTCATCAATACCGAGGATATACTGAATTTATGGCTGGATGTCTCTTCTTTCATTCCAGTCTTAACATTCAGTCACTCATTTGGTAACATAAAAATCGTGGTAACTCTGTGCTTTCTTTTTCTACATTTATGTATCTTTTTTCCAAATTATTCAATGTCAAAAGGAAGGTGGAAAAGTCTACCTGAAAAATTTCAGGAGCTCACTATTTAAAAGCCTCTAAAGCTAAACTTTTCCTTGTTTGCAAAATCAAACAAAAGAGATAATCCAAGTGTGATGGTTGGATAAGGCTGATGATTACAAAAAGCCAAATGACAATGAAAATAAAATAGAGCTTTGAATTAAGACAACGTAATTTTATTTCCCTTCTCCCACTGACTGGCTCTAATAACTTTTAAGGACAAAGCTGTTCTGCATGACCACACCAGGATTGCATCCTCTGCTGAGATGGGAGTCCTCCTCTGCATTTTTCGTGAAATATAGTGAAATTAAAATGACTGATAATTGAGTTTGTGAAACAGCTTGGCAATCATGAAGGTGAGCCTGGCTTGCACACAGCCAAGAGACTTGCTGGCATTAATTCTTGTTATATTAGGGGGAAAAAAGTCAATTCCAAGATAACATTTCCTGGCTGATCTAAGGCCGGGGTGTCCTTACATTTTGTTTAGCCTGGCTACAGATGCTTGATGGAATGTGGACAGATAATTGAGTGGAGGATCAAGTCTTATTCCTGGAATTGCTTCTAGGGTTACTGAGGTAAATTTTCTCAGTTCGATAACATCAAGAAAGCTTTAAGTAAATGAAACATCTTGTATTGTGGTCAGAGACATGAAAGGTACCACTGCAATAACCAAAGCAGTCATATTATCAAGAAATATGCCAAAGGAAGCCAGTACCATTCTCATTTGAAAAGAAATAAATAAAAAAAATTATCATAATCAGAATTCAGGAAGGGAAAATTGATCCCACTTTTGAAATCCATAAAACTGCATGCAGGAATAAAATGTCTAAAATGCAGTTAACACCTGTAGTCACTATTTCCTTTCTACTGTACACTGGAGTCTCTGTCTGCCTCAGTCCTGTAGAAGGTGATAATTGCTTACTTCTGAAACAAAAAGAATGGCAAATAATTATTATTGTCATGATAGTAAGTGGGTTGACTTCTTTATTTTTTTTCATGCAATAAAGGAGTGTGTGAACTCCATTTGTTTGACTCCCTGTCAGAAAATTAGCTGTTACTGTGGGTTTTTCTGCTTCCCAGTCACTGCACTTCCCAATCTTGCTGGTGCAGGGGCTGACTCACAGCAGCACAGGGAAGGCTGTTCCCTTGTGTCACATCTGCTCAGATCCAAAGTGACAGGCATGTGCTGAGACACGACCTGATGGAACACAACACGTCCCCAACATGAAGTCGTGCTCTTTCCTGGTCCTGGGGACAAGGGTGGAGACTGAAATTCTGATGCAAAAGCACCGCAGGCAATTGTGTATTTATTTACTGGATTCATTCATAAAAATACTCCATTTCAACAGGCAATGTAGTTGGTAATATTTAATGGAAACATTCGCTGAACTATGGGATTTCAACATAAGTTTTTTTCTGAGTGCTTGTTTTGCAAATGCTAATGGGAAAGCCATAAAAGAACAGAGGGCCAGTCTAAGTCATTGCCACTGCTTGTTAGAAACCAATTGAATAAGTGATTAAACAATGCACAGGCCTTGTTCTAATCCTACTCATGGAATGAATTTTATTCCGTAGAAATCATTTTTTTTATAGGAAGATCATATATAGAAAGCGTGTCATGAGAGATTTATCAACAAACTCAATTAAACTAAAAGCTAGAATGCCTGGACTAGCAAAATTGTACAAGAGAAATTGCTTCATGCAGTTAATGGTAATGCATTATATACAGTGATGATCCAGCCTTCCTTCTGATTCAGGCTAAGATTTAAAAGGGAAAAAAAAAACCCTAAAAAACAAAATCAGAATCCTTTGCACTGTATAAACACAAAGAATATGACCCTTTTAATCTTAACACGAACTGAAGGCTCATAAAGCTCTTACTAAAACCAAATCCTGGGTTTTTATTGCTGGTAGGGGATAATGGATGGGCATGGTCAGGAAATGAAGTTCCCTCAGAGAGAAGGGGCTTTTCTGCAGCCACATTAGCAGAACCCATTGAGGGGTTCATCCTTCATCTTTTCCAAGTAGAAAAACCTGCTCAGGTACTGGAAATACCCTTCTCCCTGGTAGGGGATGAAGATGGGAGAGACACAGATCACAGCTAATACTTATGACACCATTATTTATTAAACTGGTATTGCTAATGGAATACAATCTTTCTCATTAATTACAGATAACTACACAGCCAGTCACTGCCCCCAAAAGCTCACTCCAGCCACGTGGAGAGCCACAGTGACACCAGCAGCCTCTAGGTCAGTGTGGAAGAGGCTCAGGGGTGTGTGTGCTACTGGTCTGTGTTTGATAAAGCAGCCACCACTTCCTTGGCTGGGTTCCATTCTCAAAATTCAGCACACGTGGTGCTTTACCCATTTTTGCAGGTTCAGCCAGGCAGTCCCCTGAGCTCTTCAGACCTTGGCAGGCTTTGACAGAATCAATTAGATTGGAAAAGAGCTCTGAGGTCATCAAGCCCAGCCTTTGACCCACCACCACCTTGTCCCTCAGACCTTGGCACTAAATGCCACCTCCAGGCTTTCCTTAAACACCTCCAGGGGTGATGACTCCACCACCTGCCCAGGCAGATTTTCCCAATGTTTGACAGCCCTTTCTGGGCAGAAATTCCCCTGAATGTCCAGCCTGAACCTCCCCTGGCTCAGACTGAGGCCGTGTCCTCTCCTCCTGTCCCTTGTAGCCTGGAACCAGAGCCTGACCCCACCCTGGCTGCCCCCTCCTCTCTGGGAGTTGTGGGGAGTGATGAGGTCAGCCCTGAACCTCCTCCTCTCCAGGCTAAAAAATCCTCTCCACATCTCCTCTGGGGTTTTCCTGCCCATCCCCTCACATCAGCAGCCCTGCACTCAGCTCACACAGCTTTGCCCCGAGGGTCTGAGCCCCCCTGGACCCCGAGGGGCACCCACAGAGCTCTGTGTGATGGGGAAATGTCACCTGTCCCCTGCCAGGGCTGCAAATTCCCAGCTCTGCACTGAAGGGACAACGGGCACTTGGAACCAAGATTCATTTTCCATGCCCTGCTGGATTCACATATTTGCAGCCGATTTTGGGACAGGAGCCTGAACTCAAGCAATTAATGCATGCTGAAAAACCTAAAGAGCTTCTATTGGAAGTTATTTCATAATTTTTAGGAACCCTCTCCCCCACCTATTGGTGATTTCATTGCTACTCAAGAAATAAAGGCCTCTGCTTTTCTATTTTCTACTGGATCTTGGCTTGCTCACAGTATTCATTACAAGATGAACAAAAATGTTGATTTTTGCCATTTGATGCTGGTTATGTTTTCCTGCCTGCTTGTTTTTGTAGGTTTTTTTTTTCCATGTTGAGTACAGATTGCTGCCTGTTTGTTGAAAGACAAAAGAAAATCAATACAAGTGTTGAAAAGGAACCTTGAGTATTCAACTTTGCAAGCAAAGTTCTTAAATAGGCACCAAGAAAGGTAGTAATAGAAAAAATATGAATGCCTGACTTAATTAGCAGTGTTCACATGAGGAATATTGCTTTTTCAAGTATAAAGGAGTGGAAGTGGAAAAAGCAAAAAAAAAGTGTTTCCAAGGAAAGAAAAAATAGAAAGATCCCATACATTTGCATTGCAGCTATGGTTACATTTAATACTGGTATGTCTTAAATTATTTGTTGAAACAGAGGAAAATTAAGAGGGAAAAATTAATCTCTCATACTTAAAACATAAAAAAATAAAGCATGATTTTAATTTTAGTTGTTGTTAAGGATTATTGATTCACCTGTATAATCTTTCAGCTTCTAGCCTTTGAATATCTCAGAGCATTCATTTGGGCATTGTGAAGATGAAGAAACTTTAAATAATTTATGATCCTCTCAGGAAAAAAATGGCAAGTCTGAAGTCCTATGTTTTGGTGGTGTTCTTCTTTTCTTTTAAGGTAATTCTACAAAAGAAGTAAAACATGTGGATATATTCCCTGCCTGCTCCTGAATTAAGCCACTGATACAAAAATAAACAGAGGAAACAAGGTGGATACCGAGTTACTGGATTGACCATAAATTAATTGTTTGGTTCTTCTGTATTAATGTCTATAAATTTCACATAGATTTTCTCACTGATTTCGAATTTGCTGCAAGAATATATTTTATGTACTTTAATTGATATCACAGCGCAGAAGACTGAAAAAATACAGAGTCTTTTTAGGTAAGGAACAAAACACATCATTCAGCCAAGAAAAACTTACCTAAAAAGTAGAATTAATGATGTCTAGTTCCACTTCACATACAATTTCAAAGTTGCTTGCCAGGACAGAGCTGCCCAGCACAATTAGACTTTCATGTACTAACGAGAGCAGGAAGAGCTGCCAGCACAGAAAAAGATAAGCCAAGCAATCCTGAAATGCAAAAGAGTTTCTGTGAGGATGAGAAAGGAACATCCAAGGAGGAGCTGGGGAAATGAGAAGCCACTGATGTGGGGTTTGTTCAGTGACAGCATTTCCTGGGAAATATGCATTAGGGGAGAACAGGGAGAGGGACAGCAGCTATTAGATATTGATATTTACCACTTCTCTGCCTTTCAATTACAGCCTTGTAAATATTTGGATTCTGAAGAGAAGCAAGAGTGCAAATAAAGGGTCAGAAGAGCTACAGTGATGCTTTACAAGAAGCTCTGAGCTTCAGCTCTCTTTCCCATTCCTTTGTCAATTTTTCATCCTCCTCCCACTTCCCCAAGCTGCTTTCTCATAGTATTAAGTCAGTTAAGTGTTGCTATTAAATTGTTGCTGTTGCTATTAAATTCTCAGATGAGAAATGAGTAGGAGAGAAGCCTGCTCGTACTTCCCATGGGTATTTAAACAGGGAACACCAGAATTTAGGCAGCAGCCAGAGAATTGTCCTCTGTAGATGGATGTGGAATCATATAGAGAAGAGTGTTTGGTGTGCTTGAAGAGTTTTGTTAAGCTCTGTCTTTTAAAAGGTGACACAAAAGAGCTGCACTGTGGGGTTAGAATCAGTTTTGGTGCAAATAAACCAAATTTGTCTATTAGAGTCACTGGACACAAAATAGTATCTGAAGTCACAGTTATCCCTTCACTTCACTGTAAGAAGAAAAGATATTTATCTGCAGCTGGTCTTGCACGGAATAGCCATTAGTTGGTACTGTAAAACACTGGTTTTGGACACTCTGTACAGAGCACACAAAAATAACTTTTCCACCTCACTTTCAGCCCCAACCAGATTAAGCAGTTTCAGAGGTACCTTGGTAACATGCCATCAGTGTGTACCAAAAATGAGAGAAACTGCTGATCCAGAAATCCTTTTAATTCAGGCAATTAAAGAGGTACAGTTCTGAGCAAAGCAGTTTGTGTTTATACTCTACAAGTTATGCAATTAAAAAAAATAAATCAAAAGCTCTGGAGGACTGTGCTTATTTTTTAATGAAATCAATGTCAGCATCTAGTTACTAATAAGAAACTCTCAATAACAGATCCTTGCAAGAAAGAAAGTTGTTTCAGCTTCAGGCTGATAAAAGGATTATTAGAAAACAGCTCTCTGTGTGAGTGTGCATGGCTGAATGTTTAAACAATCTTGGAAAATAGTCCTTTGAAATTATTCACCTCAGGCCCATATAAAAAGGACA
Source organism: Polioptila caerulea (assembly GCA_013397295.1). Classification (NCBI taxonomy): domain Eukaryota; kingdom Metazoa; phylum Chordata; class Aves; order Passeriformes; family Certhiidae; genus Polioptila; species Polioptila caerulea. The sequence goes on from VYXF01011893.1 coordinate 432,975, forward strand.
GTCTGGTCCCACTAAAAGCCAGTGAGGATCTGGATCTAAATGTGATGGATCCAGGAGAAAATCTGGAACTGGTGATAACAGCTGTAAAAAGGCCTCTCACTCACACAAATCATTCTTTTGGACCTCTGGTCACGCTCAGATTTTGGGAGAAGTTTCCACAGGAGTTTTTTTTAACACTTTCCCACTGCCAGCTGGCTGGGATTTTCTGCAGTAGGACCCTGCACTCTGTGCACACTTACTGCGTAAAATATCAGAAAAAAAAATTAAAAAAAAAAAAAGGTTGACTTAACGAGTCATTACAATTTAAATCTTATTACACAAAGCCTAGTTTGAGTCAATATGAACAGTGCAGAAGCACAGGGGTGCCTTTCAGCCCGGGGAGAGAGGAATGAGGCACAAATTCTCCCTGTGGGTGAGGGCAGGGACGCAGCCCCTGCCTCCTGCATCCCCTGGAACAGACCTTGAGGCTCATGTTCAAATCACACCAGGCCATGGCTGCTCACAGGGAAATCTCTGCATCCCAAACTTTGGGTTTATCAGACTCAGAGTTTTTTTGGAAGTGACCTTGCATCCACTCAGTGCAAAAATATAATTGACAGTGGTGATGACTCCTAATTGCCACAGGAAAAAATGGAGGTTTTCCGAAACTGGGAAGGGGAGGGACATAAACTACATTAGCATGGATCATGTATTTCCTCTCCTCTCATTATCTTTCCAGGCAGACTGCTAAATTTTCTCTTCCTACACTCTCATTGTTGTCCACAGAAAGAGCTTTTACTGAACCTGGTCACACCTTCCATGAATTTTAAAGATATATTTTTAATTATTGCTTTTTAATAAACCATGCTAGCTTATATGCTTATGGTTTTAGTTGCTTGTTTTACTAATGACTTGTTCCAGCTAATTAAAGGAAATCTCCAGGAAATCTCTTCCCTCTGATAAGTAGGCTGCACAAACATCTTCAAGGAGAATGCATCCTTCCAGACATAACTCTGTCCTGAGAACTGCCAAGTCTGTTTGCACAGGCTGGAGTGCTGTGCTGGTAACTTCAGCTTTATTTCATTATTGTAGAGTCATGTCCTGTTGAAAAGAGATATTTATTATTAATTACGGGGGATTTTTGAAAGAGCATCTTGTAAAATACTTTTAATGATGGAAATACTACTGCAGATTAGAATCAGGCATGGATTTACTGGGAATATTTACATCAAAAAGGGTTGAATTCCCAAAAAAGTGCATCCTAAGTTTCAAGGTAACAAAAGTGTTTCTTCTTCTAGTACTTCAGTGCAATTATGGGATTTGATTTATGAGTGTGAACCATCTGATCTTTCCAACTTTTAATTTTTTTCCTACTTTTTGCGGACAAACTCAGTTTTAATTCAGATAGCTCGAGCTGCTTACAGGACTTTACACGTTAAAAAAATATCCAATTATCAGAGCATTATTTTGAAAAACAACTTTGCAGCTGTGGTGAAAGCAGAGTCAAAATAAAGAAAAACAACATACTCTATTAAAGATGAGAGCTGTATAGACCGTGTGTTTGAATTCATTCTCAAATGAACTAAGAAAGTTCTTGCTAAGCCCTCCCCGAGCAGGAAGGTGCAGGTTAGCAGTGCAGTGCTGCCTCTGCAGAATGGCAGCATCATCAGGAATTCAGCTTCACTGCTGAGATTCAGCAGAGCAGCAGAAAAGCACCCCTTATCCAAGGGGCTTGCAAAGGCACTTTGGAAAAGAGCAGGATTTCCATTGTGTCTGTGCTGTGGGCTTGACAGAGTATTCATCAGCCAATATTGATTTGGAGGGAGGCATGGCTGGAGTGAGGAGGATTGATCTGAAATCTCCCTTGGCTGAGTTAACTATTGAGGGATCTGTTCACAGCAGGATGAAGCACTGAGGAGTGACCTGCAAGGAAGGGAGATGTGCATCTCTGTCCCTTTGCTTTACAGTGCGTGTGAAAATCTCTGCCTTGCTCCTGGGATTGTTTTTTTCCTCCCTCCATTAGCTTTCAGAAACATTATCTTTGCTAAGTTTAGCATTCCTTGATTCTCCTGGGCAATGCTTTATGGAATTACAGAGCAGCACTTTCCCCTGAGGTGATCTGGGGAAGGGATAAGGGAGAAAGAGCTATTGACTTTTATTCAAGCTGCAGTCTCTCTTGTGAGAAACTGAAGGTGGCAAAAGGTATCCAGCAGCAGCCTGGCTTAGCTGGGAGTTCTCAGCCAGCCCCTCCTGTCCCCAAATGTCCCAGCATCTCCCCAAGGCATTTCTGTGCTCACTTTTGCCAGCCCTTCCTTCCCCCTGGATGGGTCACTGAAATCTGGGTGTGGTGATGCTTTCTGGGCCCTTCCAGCTCAGAATATTCTGTGATTCTGCTTCTCTTCCCGAGGAATCTGCAGTTTGTTTTTCCCAAAGACAGGACCATGAGCCAGGTGCCCCCAGCAGGTCTGTCCTTGCTGAGGTCTCTCACCTGGACAGCAGAGCCTGGGACCCCCCAGCTCTCTTCACCCACCCAGCTCTGCCCTTCATCCCAAATCTGCAGCACCTCTCTGCAGGTTTCACAAGTCCAGGCTCAGCTCAGTGGCAGCCATCTGAAATGCCTCTGCCTCGGTTTGCATTTCAGGGTTATTCCTCCCTTTGTATCCTTTCCCTTTTTTCCTTCTTATTTTCATTTTTTTCCCCGTTTCTGTCACTTCCCAGGTGACTCGTCAGGTGCCTTCGTGGCCTTTCCTCCCACTCGTCATTTCTCATGAGCTGCTGATACATCAAGTGCCACCATGGATTAACTTCTGATCTCAGCTTGTTCAGCTTCTCACTGCACTTAGGGACAAACAGATTCATTCTTTGTCTCGTGCTGCTCTTCACAGTCTAAAGGTCCTTTCGACAGCCAAGGCCATTTCAGGGTTTTCCCTGCACTCTTCTTCAGGGAGAAATAAGCACATTTTTCTTACCTGCTTCTCACTCCCTCTTTGTGGCAAAGAAATGAAAGGCATTCAAAGGCAAGAGCAAGAAGCTACAGTTTTGTGTGTTTTGCAACAGTTTAAAATAAATATAAATTTGATATTATAATTTAGAATGTTACCTGTAAAAGCAGATTATTCAGACCTGTCAGCTTCACAAAGGAATAAACAGCAGACAACCTGAAATAAAGAATAAGCATGAAATTCAGTGAATCTGGATAGCTTGAGATCTCAAGATCTTTATTTCATTACTTGGATTACCTTGTCTCAAGATCTTCATTATTTTGAGTACTTCAATCTTAAAAAACCTGCATATATGAACCTATTTTCCCCACTTAATGTGCTTTACTTCACGAGATGGAACACTAGCTGTAAATGGGAATTTAGTCCCAGGGACCAGACTGAAGTAAATCTGAAGTAAAAGTTCCTCAATGAGCATAATGTTGTTGGGTTTGCATTTCAGGGTAAAAAAATTAAATAATCAGACAGGCCATGCCTTTGAAATTAATCAAGGAAGGTGCAAACCTACATTTGCATGGATTCCTGTGAAGGGAACAAAAGAAATCACAGCCATTCTTTTAATGATTAATCAAAGAAGGCTCTATTAATAGTCTGATTCTTCCTGAAAGACAGACAAGAAGGGAAATCCAGAACAATGAAGGATCTGATATATGGCTGACAATCTTTCTTTCCAAAAAAATTTGCCATATGACCCAAGAAAAGAGCTCTGACTTCTGAGTTTTATTACATTTTATAAACTTCTCATCTTTGCTACTGAAACCACTAGACTACTTACTGTGTTAAAAATAAAGTGATCATTGTAGTGAGTTCACCTTCAAATCATCTCATATTTCTTCTATACTGCCTTTACATTTATGAGTTACAGCATATTGATTTCACCCTTCCCTTGCACTGAGTTTGACTCTCCCTTAATAGACAAAATGACTATTTGCTTTCTATAAATCCTACTATTTGTATTTCTTTTCTTCTCTGAGCTGTAATCTGTGACTTACAATAGGCCACTGCTCAGTGGAATGATGAGGTGCTACTTCAGCCTTAATATTGTTCAAACAACAAAAAAAGTCCTGTTGTTACCAGAGCTTTTCTCACGGGTGTTCTTTAAATTATCTGGCTTCCCAGGAAGCAGAACAGTGCTTTCTATTCACCTGAAAACTGCTCAGGTAATTATCTCAGGGCACATTTGATCCCCTCACAACGCTCAGCCTTGGCTCCTGTTCCTTGCCCCATCCCCTGCAGCTCCAGTTTCTCCCTCCCCTGCTGCAGGATTGTGAATTCCCCCGAATTCCTCGGGTCTCTGAGTTCATTCCCTGCCTGCCTGGACACAGCACCCAGCACTGGAGTGTCACTGCATCCCCCTCCATCAAATCCTCCTTTCCCCCCAGGTTCTTTGGTGCTGCTCGGAGGTGGCTGCAGCTTTCTGAGCTGTGCACCCAGACCTCAGTGCAAGCTCCATTTCCACCAGAGGACGTGGTCCCTGCATTTCCTACAAGTGCACATATGTCACCAGAGCCCTCGTGCCTGTCCCCTGGGCCTGCCTGCTCCCTGCCTTGCCTGTTCCCTGTCAAAAGCTCCTGTCACATTTCCAGCAGCAGAGGTGGAACTTTGACCAGATCCATTTTTCATTAAGGGATCAGGTGAGATATCAGACCTCAGCCACTCTTGCCTTTTCTACTCTTGTGCAGAAGGGAAAGAGAATTTCAGGCAGGATAGAAAGCACTGCACACCACTGAGAAATATGCCTTTAAAGTAATAATTTGAGGCAGAATTAGGTGTAATTAGCTCATTATTTTTTTAAACTGGGTGGTCTCCATGCTCACCTTAATGTTTAGCTCACAGTCCCAATGAACCGAAGCCAGAGCTTTTTTAAACTAAAATGAAGAACATAAAGGTCAGTCCAAAGTGAATTGGAAGAATTTAGCTCCTTAAATAAGCTTGAAAAGAGGAAGGAAAAGCCTGTTAATAGAGCACATTTTTGTTAACTTCCTTCTAAGTGTGCCATCCATAAAAAGCTCCATTCAGAAAAAAAACCCCAAAAATCCCAAAATCCCCTTAATTAATGGAATCAATGCTTGTGCCAAGGTGAACTGAGCAGGTCCAGCGTCTTGGTTTGCCTGGGTTTCTCTTTTCTTCTGCAGAAATGCCATTTTGTACCACTTACTTACCATTGGTCAGCTTTGCTCCCCTTACAACTCCTGCAGGTTTCTTTTGGAGATATTTCTTAACCAAGAGTGAAAACGAGACCAGCACCTGTTTTGGAGAGAAGCTTTCTTAACCCACAAATAAGAAATGCAAAGGGAAAGAGTGGTGAACTTATGACAAACTTGTGGATCTCATTGGTTTTAGCTGTTTTTTTTCTCTTTACAATGCAACTGAATTTGTATAAATGGCATTCCTTCTCTGAATTTGTTTTCAAAAACAGATGTTTTGATGAAATGATAAATGCATCTGGAATAACACAAAAAAAGTTGATTATCAGCTCTCACATCACTAAGATATATTGGCACTCTTACTAAAATGGAAAGACTTGACCTAACTCCTTAATAGTTGGTAATATTTCTGTAAGTCAGTAAAAGTTGCATTTAACAATAGTAAAATTTTCATTTCAGTGGATTAAAAAAGATTTTAGAAATACAGCCTCAAGCCTCATATATCAAACTCCAGAGGAGCACTCACCACAGCGGCTGCTGGTGAAAAAAGCTGGTTTATAGCAGACAATTCATTGTACAAAACAGTACTGGAAAATCATACTCTAACAGTTTTAATCAGGGGCTAGCAGGCCAAGAAGGCTGTAAGTCAACCAAAGAACAGAGGAGCTGAATGGAAAGTGCAGTTCCTGCACGTAGAGCAGCTGCTCAGGTGCCTCATCCTTAAACAATTTAAAGCTGTGGCTGCTGTGGACCACCCCACTAAATGTTATTCCATCTAATGAACTTCCAAGGTATTTTCCAGATGCTCTCCAAACAGGAAAATGCCCATTTCTGCATAAGATGCAGCTGTTTACCACAGGAAAAGCTGTGCTGCAAGTTGCATCTGGTTTTGCTGCACTGAGCATCTGTCCCTCCCTGGCAGGGGATGTGGAGCAGGAGGGCGGCCCCGGCACGTGATGGAAATTCTGCACCTATTTCATTCCACCTCCAGCCTAAACCCACTTGCTGCCAGGTAAATTCAATGAGCTCTTGGGTGTGGAGTTGTGAAACCCTGTGCATGTGGGGAACCATCCCAAGGACAGGAGCTGGTTGGAGTGGAGGTGCCCCCCACCCCTGGGCATTGTTATCCAGCACACAGATGCAGCAGGGCTGAACAGAGCTCTCAGGCCCTTTAATCTGCTCTTTGATCATCTCTGAAATAGATCAAGGCTGAACCATTCCTTTCCTCCCTGACAAAAAAAGAACTGCCTGGCTTCTCTGTATTAAACATCCCTCCTGCTCTGGAAATTGGGCTCAGGGATGTCACCTACTTCTGCATTTCTCTGAGCTCAGTATCAAGGGCTGACCTGGGAGAGCTGTGGGACCAGCCCTGCCCTACCTCACTGGAGAGCTGGAGGAACTGGGGCACGTCCTTCCTGAGCAGGGCAGATGGGACTGATCAGAGAATCCACCGAGAATCCTGAAAAGAGCTGCTCAGAAAGAACTGGATTGTTTGTGCACCAAGGCAGACGGCCTTGAAAACCAACCAGGGGGATTCTAACAAATGGTGCCACTGGTGAAAGTTGATATTATGAGAATCAATAGACACCTGGTATGAAAAAACAGTGGTGGCTGGAGTACATTCATCAAAGTCCTTGCACAGATAGTGCCATGGTGTATATTAAAGATGGACTAGGGCATAAAAATAGAGCAGCACAAGAAAAGAATCGATTTGGATCAAAATCACTCTTGAAAAGAATGATAAATAGTCATTGAGAGACTACAGGGATTCTTTCTATGTAGTCCAAAAGGTTACTTTAGCCAATGATTGATATCTTGATAGTATTTATTACACACAGGCACAAAACCCACCCACAATTGTTTAATTTTCTCTCATTGGAGAGAAATGCTGCAGGCAGCAGACAGGCCCACGTGTTCTGTGCTGTGAAAATTCAACAAAAAGTCACCAAACCCACACAGTGGAATGTCACTGGAGTCAAAGGTTTGGTAACCAATGGAAATATTAAATGAGGGACAAAAAACAACTTTGCTGATGATGGCATCCTGTTTGCTCATTTTTGATGTAATGAAGAGCAGAGAAAAGAGGGGCCATGATAACATCTCCAGTTCCAAAAGGGCAACAAAAAAAGGCAAGGAAATGCTCTTTCAGTTTATGGTGAGTCCCTCTTCCTGCATTCACAGGTTTAATCCCTAAACTGTTTGAAACAAAGCTTTTGGAGAATGTAAAGCACAACGTGACCTGCAATGGGGAGTAGATCTGTTATCCCAATGCTTTCTCTGGTCCTTCCCCCCATTTTATGATACCTGGCAGTTTTGAATACCCCTGCCATGTGCACACATGGATAGTCACACACATGGATACTTTAGTACCTAAAAACCAATTCCTGTTGCACCTATTGACTTATGGATGCTAAACCCCAAACCTGAAACAGCTTAAAATTCATCAGGTTAAGAGCAGTAGCACAGATACAGGGCATAAATCCATATTTTGACATCCTGGAGACACCGTTAAGCTTTTTGTTATCTTATTAAATTGTATCAGGCTTGCCTTGCAAAGAGTACAACCAGGATTGATAAATGCTTGGCTCCAGCTACATGCTCCCATTTATTTTCACTCTGTCAGACTTAATCCATAACTGCTGCTCAAAGGCAATGGGCAGGAGATGAGGGTGCATCTTGACTCAGCTGGTAGCTGGCTACTGGCAGCCAAAAGCTACTATAATTTGTTATTATTACTATTCAGACTGCATCTTGACACCATTTATTTTCACTTTTTTTTATAATCTATTCCCTGAGGATAAACAATTTATAATCACTTTATTTAATTAGTTTTTATTTAGTGTCAATTTGCTTAATCTCATTGACCAGAAAGCATGGATTGTTATGGAAAGAGAAAAAAACCCAACCCTTAAACATAACCACAACCACAGCATCTGAAAAACACATGGAAGACATAAATTGAAAACTTGGATTGCTGGAGTTAATATAAAAGTCATCTTTCACTCAAGCTGAAAGTTGTACAGACATCACTGCCCCATGGCCGTGCTTGAATTATCCTGAATATTTTAAGTGATGGAGGGGGTCTCACCTCAGCTCAGTTTTTGACTGGAACCTTCTTTATTTTCTATCTGGTATTTAATGCTCGGGACAGGAACAGGTAAACAAAGCTCATTTTCTCATGACATGTTCATCACCCCAAAAAAAATGCATTTTGCTTTGTCTAAGGTCTCATTTTGGATCTGAAAATGCTGAAAAATTACATCCAAGTACCCTTCCTTCAGTGAGCTACCGGACAGATGTAAATAAAACAACCAAATATGGATTTTGAGCATCAGCTCTTCCCAGACAGCAGTGATATAAACTCCCTCTCACTGGAGAGATTTAGATTAGATTAGACCAGTCTCTTGATAAGCAACTCAAAATCCCTGGCAGCCTCAGAGAATCCCCTTTGTAAGCACAGGTGGAGATGAGAGGGGAGGAGAGCTGTGTGAGCCAAGAGTTTCCACTTTTTCATCAAAATCACACCAAATGGCACCAAGGCATCCAAGCAGGAGGCAGAAAGAGAATCCTGCCTGTCTGAGAGAAAGTAAGGTGTGATCTGAGAATATTCAGTCAGTCCCTGAATGATTCATGGGTAGGAAAACAAAAGAAATTAAACCAGACAGAATTTGTCGGTTTGCTTCCAAATTATTTCCGTCAGTGGATTGCTCCACTTCTAACTCTGACTGTCAGCACTGAATGTGTCACAAACGCTGTGCTCAGGCTTCAGACTAAATATTTTAAAGCCTAATTCGAAACAGAAAGATCACTGATTCTGAGACTCAGCACTGATTTGGGGGTGAGGGATGAGTTGGGCTGACTTGCTGTGCCTCTGCAGGAGAACAGCAGTGCTGGAAAGGGCTTGGCACTGCAGGGGATGGGAAGAAGAGGGAAAACAAAGGGTAAAGGGGAAGAAGAATGATTGACACTGGCTGCAGAGGGAAAGAATCTATTATTATTATTATTATTATTATTATTATTATTATTATTATTATTATTATTGCAGTCACTGAGTAGCACAGCAACAAAATGTCCCTCCAGGCCATGCTTCGTGCTTGTGTCATCCAGGTGTGGCTGTCACCAGACTGGGATGAGCAGCACTGCTGGAGCCCCCACAGATAATTGTGTGTGAGCACTGCTGTCCCAGAACCTCTGTTTTAGAACTTTAAACAAGGTAGTAAAACTCCATGACATTACCTGGCAGGGACACTTGATGCTGGAAAGCAATTGTTTAAATTTTAAGTGAAATTCCTGTTTTCATAAAGAATGCACTGGCAGTTGTCATCCAAGCTTTGCTTTTTTAGGGAACCTGACAGCTTTTATAGTCCTGTTGGTTCTGAAGCTCACCTGCTCTCCTTCCCCCCCTTAATTTGGGCAGAGATCTGATGAGGGTGTTTTCCACTGCTCTGTACTGAGCTTTGCATGGGCTGGGATATCTTAGCACTTTGTCAGCTCTGACACCTGTATTCACTCCTTTTAGGGAACACAAGATCAATGGCCCTATAATAACATTTTATCTTATTCCTACTTTTAACATGTCTTGCTGCAAAAGTGCTCCATGGGGGGGAACTGTGTCACTGTGGTTGGATCATAATTTTCCAGCTGCTGCACTGCAAGGAGAGGAACATTCTCAGTGCCACAGAGCCCATTTCACTGTTTTAGCAGGTATATTTATTCATAGGGCTTGTTTATTACCAACACATGTTAAGAGTGAAAATAAAGCAAAGCCAGTGTTTCTGAATGTTCTTATTCATGATTAGAATCCATCTGAATTGATAAGATGCCACTGCATCAAGCAACTATTTCCTTTATCCCTTGAGTTTTTAAACAAATCTTATTAACAGAATCTCAATCACTCCCTTGATTTGGGATATATTAAAAAAAAAAAACAAAACAGCCAAAAAATCCTATGCTGATTCCTTGGCAGTTTAAATTAATCAAATACAGTGTATTGTGCACATAGCTTTCTTCTCACCTGCAAGCTGCCAAAAGGTCTCCTAGTTTTCCATGAAAGTGCTGCTTAATCTGCCCCAAGCTGTCAGTGCTGTGGTTTGTACCAGTTTCCACAACAAAATGAGCTGGGTGAGGCATCCCTGGTCACCTCCCTGCCACCCGTGAGGGGCTGCTGGTGGCTGTCACTCACTCTCCACACAGCCACTGGAAACCAAAAGGAACAAGCTCCAGCTGGAGGAGGTTTTTGTACTTTTCCACAATCTTTGTTGAAATGCTCTGCCTCAGCCAGGAGGGTTCCAGCACTAGCAGGGCTGACAGAGTCTGTGCCTGGTTCAGATTTCAGCAAAAATCCCCTGTGTTCCTTATCTACACGTAAATAAGGCATTCAACCGTGCTGATTTAGGAGCAGTTTTGACCTGCTTCAATTCCCCTCTCTCTAACCAGTTGATACTTAAGCTACCAATTACCCTGGGGGCAGAAGAGCAGCCGTGATCCCAAGAATTTGTTGTGCAAAAGGCTGAATGACCCACTTATGCAGACAGAGAGAAACTGAGACAAAACTGGAGGAATTCTGTTGCGTGTCAGGAATATCGACCCCCATAAAACACAAGCTCTTTCTCCTCCTCACGCTTTTTCATCAGCATGGTTACAGAAGAGCCATCCTGAGGGCTACATCAATTGATAACCACTGCTGCAATCCCTCTTCAAAAGCTGGTGGCACACCAGAGAAATGGAGCAGAGGATAAAGGAGTGGCAGCTCTGAGCTGAGAGCAGGGCAGCAATGTGAAGATCTATTCCCTGCCTGTGCTCATTTGTTGAGACAGAACGGTGAAAGGAGTCCAAAACTAAGTATTCACATTCATTACCAGGCAAAAGAAGGGGAAAATGAATTTTCTCTTTACTTCTTTTGATTTCAGGAGTGATTAGGTTCACTTGCATCTCTTAAATTGCTCGGTAAGTGTTCTATCTCTCTCCTCACAATAAAAGGGATAATATATTTCATTGTAGCATTTTCACTCGAAAGAGATTGGAATCATAAAGAACAAGGAAGAGAGGGGCAAGGTGGTATTCTGAGGACATTAGGATGTTTTAAGAGTTGTTTCACTTTCTGTCTAAAAGCTCTCCATCATCCCTCTTCACATCCTGTAAATAAGGGAGCCGTTTCTCCTGAAAAACAGCATTAATGGTCATTTTAGGGTTTTTGAGGGTTTTTTTCCAGGATCTATTATCATCTTCTGAACTACTGCACACAATTCATCAGGACATTCTTCAGTAGCATCAGCCTGAGTTAAATCTCACTGCAGACCCCAGGGGTTTGTCACAAAATAAAATGAATTATCATGGCAACAATGATTTGGAAGATTCAAACTATAAGTTTTACTTCCAAGGAGCCATTTTATCCTGCCATCAATTCATCACCCATTTCCCTGACTCAGAAGCCAAGCCTAGAAAAGCAGTGTGTAATTGGGAATGGATCAATAACCATTGTCCTTGTTATTAGTACCAGAAATGAGTATTATTGTGGGCAGAAGGGCAATCTCTGAGCCATAAGGATGCCTCCACTCAGCTGCCACCATTGTCAGTCAAGGGTGGCATCCAGACTTCCAAACTACATCAGATTTAAGTGAAACCAGAATCAGGCCCCACATTCCAGCACTGTTGTTTTTAAAGTTATGCAACAGCCCCAATTTTACACTGCACGATAAAGGTCAACAGATAAAATATTTGGAACTTTTACTCATGAATATATTTAATTTGCTCCTGTGAGTGACTTCGATTACATTTCACAAAATACATAGCTGCTCCTCGTTTTGCAATTAAAGATTTCTAATAATGCAGTCGAAGCTTCTTAATCATTGCTCATTCTAGCATAAAGCAAAGCTTGCTGTGTTTAAAGAGAACCAAGTCATCTTAACAGCATCCCTTTTGGTTCCTTTTTATTTTATGAGATTAGAATACTTAATAGCCTTTTCCATATCCGGCTGCAGTGTGAGTGTGAGGAAGAGTAAAACTCACACAGTGGATTATATGGCTGGGACAAAACTCAGCTCTGTAATTAGGTTTGGTTCTGTTGCTTAGGTTTGCAGAAAAAGTCAAAATTAATGGTTCTTTGCCTAAGACTCCCCTGCAGAGTCACATATAATAATTAAGCATGCTTAGAGACAGGCATATCATATGAATATTTGCCAAAACCATTGATTTATTTTTTTTTCCTTGCTAAAACCTCATCATTTTTGAGGGAAATAAATAGAAATACTCAGTGCCTAAAGAGTCATCATTTTAATTGCCAATAATGAAGACACTAAAGTAGTCTTGGAACACTCACAGACCTTGACACTCATTCTTGTAAAAACTCAAGCTATTCTCACATATTTAAAGTCCAGAGCACCCTCAGAGCTGTGCTGCAGAACAATCTTGGGACTGACCAGAGAGAATTTACAGACCCACTCCCCAAACCCTCAAAACTGAGCATGAAGTTCTTTTTAACAGAAGCTTCATTTTCATTAAAAAGAAAAATGTGTTCAGGCAAGTTGATGGAGAAATGAACCAATTTGAATGTATTGAAGTTCTTCGCCGTGCTACAGTGCTTTTTAAATGGTGTCTAAACAGTTGGTCACAGATTTATTTATGTTTCTGTGTAAAGAAGGAAAATATTGTCATTTCCTATATGGCAAACAGTTTCCCTAATTATTTGGCTCCTTCTTCTACTACATAAACAGCAATTTGTACCCCTCTCCTTCAACTGGCTGCAATTAACAGCTACATTGCAATAAGCAGATTATGTTAATTAAAAACTCAAAACTATGTAAACAATGGGAAAGCTGACTAGCCATTTTCTATTTTTGCCAACTGGGAGGAACACAAGAGAAATTAGCACCAAGCTTAATTTTGCTGTTTATAATTCAACTTATTTGTAACAAATTACAGCATTTTAAAAGTATTTTTCAACAATTAACTGCATTTCTCCACAGTATTTGAACTACATCCCACTTGACAAGTTTACATCTGTACAAACTGGGGGGAAAAAAAGAATTTAAAAAAAAAATCTAAAGAGGTGTTAGGGGAACTGATTTGCACACATCATCACCAAAGTGGAATATTAAACACAAGTTTCCTACCATGCTTGAGTCACACTCTCTAAAAGTCATAGCTAAGGACAAAAGTGTAACTTATTTCTGCTTCTTTGGCAAAAATGTGAGCAAACTCCAGGAATAAACAGTGCTCAGCTGACACCAATAAATCGTGAACTTTTCCCATGTTGCCACAGTTTCAATGAATTTTGGGGTTGTCCTTCCCTTTTCAGACCAGGATTAGGGAGAGTGGGAGTCAATTTGTGTTTCCAGTGCTCCCTTCTGACCATGCAGTTGTATTCAGTGGGTGACTCTTGGACTTTCTGTCTGGGAATTGGACTCTGATGGTCCTGGTAGATCCCTTCCAGCTCAGGATGCTCTGGGACATCTCTCCTTGCCCCTCACTGAGGGGATGCCACCTCCAAGGGAAACAGAAGCACAGAGAGGCTGTGCACAGAGATATTTATGGGCTGGAACTTGCCCTTGACCAGACTTTGGGGGAAAAGGAACAGAATAAAGGACTGTAGCCCTACTTTAACTTTATCCAGGAAATACTCCAGGTACATGAGGGAGCTCATTTCCTCCCCCTGGTTTGCATGGCTGGAGATGGCTGATTGACCACAAGGAGGAGAACACAGGGTGGGGAATGGTCATGGCTTCAGCTGAGATGTTGCACTGTTTCCAGTCTTTTTTTTAAAAGACTGTGTAGGAAAAGATGACAGCGCATGGGGCCAGACTTTCAGAGTGGCCAATACAAAAATACCAGTTCAGTGCGTGGTTTCACTTACAGCCCTGAACCAAACTGCTTTAGAAAACGGGAAAGGTCTCAGAGGATGTGAAAGTTGCTGATGGATGCATTATTCACAGCCCCTTAGGAGGCCACGAAATGCTCAGTGCCCAGCAACAAGACAACAGCAGCAGGGGAAGCTTGAGGAGGGCAGGCATTTAGAAGCACTCTCCACATCGTTAGAATCTGCACCTCCTACCCTCGAGTAGTTTACAGAGAGGGAGAGTGCCGGGGAGTTTCATGTATATTATGTGAGAAAAGACATTTCCTGTGTTTTAAGGGCAACTCTGATTTCCCATCTCTGCTCCCCGCAGAGCCCTTGGCCGGTGGGAGGGCTACTCGAAATAAAAGTGCAGTTGATCATTTCACTTTTTGTATTTCCACTGTTTTCCTTTTGGAGACGTGAACTTTAAATGAGCTGCTGTAAAAGCTTCTTGGGGTCAAAATAGAGGAAATCACATCCACCACAGAGACAGGCAGTGCAAAAAAACCCTAATATGACCATTATGTTCAACTCAGCAGTCTTTTTCCTGTTGGTAGGGTTTCAATACAAGCTTAGCATCAAGCCAGGCTGTCAACACCAATGAAATCTATTTCTGTGACATTGAAAGAGCCCCTGACGAAAGTCAATCAGTTGAGGGAATGTGTTTTGTTGTTTTTTATTTGCTCTTTTTTTTTTTTTTTTTTTTTAATAGCACGTGGAAACAAGACAGGGGAAGAGTTGGATTTTAACAGAATTGCTGCTTTTTCCTTAGTTCCAGAGAGGTGAGGAATATGTACTAAGTAAACCCATTTATTCTACAAGCAGCACATGTAGTGTTTGATGGTAACAGTTGCATTTTAGTCTGACCATTTTCTCAGAGTCTTGTTCCTTAACAGAGTTAACCCTTTTATTCTGAAATTATTGGAAGGGTTTAGATCTTGTTTGTGACTTTGTTTCTGGGTCAACACAGAGCAGCCCTTGGGCTCCTGGGTTAAACAACTTTACTTTTCATACTATGGAAGGAAGAGTAATCCAGATCCTGCCACTGAGTCCAGGACTGGAGAGCAGAGCTCTTTTCAAGCTCAGCAAGAATTCACATTTCAAAGTGTGTTCACCTCAGAACGGGATGGTGATGATAATGATAATGATGATGATAATGATGATGATTATATATCATCATCATCAATATTGCTAAGAACCTGTGCATAAAGCCAAGTGGTGGACCACGGCAATATTACAGTTTCAGACAATGGCTGTGATGGGGATTTTTTTTTCTTATTAAAACACAGCATAGGGAATTATATTGAAATTACTTAAAAGATGATTTCAGAACGAGACACATAAAAGTCAGTGACAAAATAACAGCATTTATATTTCCTTGTCTCTGTGCATGGAAGTTATTGCTATTTTAAACATCATCCATTGTTTTTGTTTTGGTGTCCTGACTCGGTGCCCAGAGTGAGAATCCTGCTCTGCTGAAACCCAGCCAGCTGTTCCTGCTGCCCAGCCCACTGAGACACCCTCAGAGCAATGGCACTCCAGGAATTCCTCAGGCACTGCCACATTTCCCCACTCGTGAGAAGGATTTCCTTGGTTTTAAGAGTTGGGGTAAAGAAGGGCTGGCAGAGAAGCACAACCAGAGCTGTTTTTGTCCCCCTCCCATCCCTGCCCCACCAGGGGTGATGAAGGAATCCAGGGAGGGTGCAAAGCTCACCTTCAGTGTGACAGCCCTGAGTGACCAGAATTTTGAGCTGACAAGGACATAAACTCTTGTAAGTGAAGAGTGTTATTGATTTGTATGCAGCTCCAGTGCAGAGATCAGGGGAAGTTCAAGGCTATACACTGTCGTTAAATTCCTCTCAGATTAGGGAAAAAAAAAATCTAATTACTTTCATTGAGGTACACAAAATGAAAAATCTATTTTAGTATTTTGAATTTAAAATTGATCAATTCCTTTGTGCCATTTACCTCTTGAACTGATGGAGGCTTTGATACATTGTGTAAAGAACAATTATATTTTAGAATAAATTAAAAGCAAACATTTTGTTTGCAAAAGTGAACCACAGATGTTCTCTTCTTGTGGGTATTTTAAAATAAATAAAATCAAGATCATGACTCAGGAGGATGCACAAGAAAAAAAAAATGATTATTTAAAATGCTCTCATTCCTTTTAATACAGATGACCCAGGAGTGATTCACCCTCAGAGGAATCATCCCTCATTTTATTTTTAGTAATTCTCAGGCTGAGTCCAAGGTTCTTTGCAGCCCCAGGAAGGCCTCAATGGTCTGATGGTTCATTTTTGCTCTGCTCATTGGTATTAGGATTTTATCCACTGCTTGCCTTATAATCAATGCTCTAAAAAATATGCATTCTAAGAAGTGCTTAGAAATGAATTAATTCCACTTGATTTTCAGAGTCTTAGGCCCGTTTCAAATAATCTCATCTACTTGATACAAATAAGTCTTGTTTAGCCCTTCCCTTCCCCCAGTTTGATTCAGCTTTTCCCCATTGTTGTGGCAGAGCTTTCAAAAAGGGTTTGATCAGAAATCCTTTCTGCCCCATGTCCTGTGCCAGTGATTGACAAGAGTCCTTTGTGAGCAGGCGTTTAAGTAATGATGTACAGACTCGTTAGGGAGCTGCTGTGTCAAGAAGAGAAATGAACAATAAATTAGAATAAAATGGAATTGCATTTGAAACTTGGCTGGAGGATTTTGCATTTGCGAGGACAAAGGACATTTGACAATCTGAGTCATCTTGCAGCTTTGCCTGTAGCAACTGTCAAATTAGTTCCTAATGCTACAGGGAAAGGGATTGAGTCACAGCATTGCTTAAAGTTGAGAGGCTCATCAGTAAATCACTGGAAATATTAGCAATTATGAGCTACACATTAATATGGCAAAAACACTCTGAATGTTCTGCTTACAACAGAAAGCCAAGAGGTGAACAGAATTTTTGCTTCCAGATCCCTGTGCCTTCTCCCTGTAACTGCAGCTTTAAATTGGGGTAGGCAGAGCAAAAAGAAGCGAGTCGATTCAAGATTTTCTGAACTCCATGCCCTCACAGCTATGTCATAAGAAGAAAATCAAGTGCTGAATCTGGATTTAGCAAAGTATGAAAGTGAGGTGAGGAAGAGAAGAGCTCACTTGAATATAAATTCAAGGCTCACGTGCTCGTCTGTCATCCCCAAACTTACACTCAGCAGGGTCCTGCAGTGCCCCTCCCTCCTCCCAGGCACCTCTGGCTCCATCCCTCCCCTGCAGCAGCTGGAAGATGTGCCTGGATGCCAGAGTGGCTTCATTGCCCCTAAACATGGCTCAGATAACTCGTGGATATCGTGCCCGTGCTGGAGATGGGACAGGGCTGTGCCACATACCCCAATTCCAGCCCACTCTACGAGAAAAAATCAGTTCTGTTGTTTGTATTAGAGAGCGATATTGTCTCTCCAATTTCCTCACAAGAAACTCTTGGAGCCTTACACCATTCTGGCATTTAAGTTGTCTCACAAAGCTCAGCCCCTTTGGAGGTCAGAGGGTGCCCTGGTGTTAGAAAGGCTCACAGAGATTCACTGCATTTGAGCTGTTTGGAAAAACATTTCCAGGCCAGCACTTTCATGATCATTTCCTGCATCATTTTATAGAGTGGCTTTCAATGAAGCAAATAAAAAAAAAAAAAAAGGCACGCCCATGCTTTATTTGGAAGATTGAAGAGAAGCCTTCACTGCCCATGTATGATGATCAGCATAATTTCACCCCTTTGAAAATCCCCGCGGGTCTGGCTCTACATGCTCCGCGATATTATGAGGAATCCATTGTGCCAGGCTCTCCACCACTTTTCAAAGACACAACTGCACAATTCCACCATTTTCCAGCATGAAAGGGGTCAGAGGGGAACAGAATTAGAGATGTTGTGGGAATGGCCTGAGGTACAATTGCATTGGCAGCTGACAATGCCACTCCAGGGCACCTTCCCTCGCAAGCTGCACGGGTCTCTCCCCCGGCAGGCTCTGCCCTTTCAAGTGCTTGCTCACTGTAATGAAGTCCCGTTGCACTGACAAAAGAAGGATGATGAGTACATTCACCACCTGAAGAGTCTCTTAAAAGTGACACCACGGAAAGAGATTTCCCGAGCTCTGCAAACACCGCGCTAATGAAACTTCCAGTGGCATTGGTTGGTCAAAATTCATCCAAAAAAATCCCTCAAACCCTGAAAGTCAAAACCATACAAACTCACAAATAAGCAAAGAAATTAATTGTGATAGGGAATTCTGCTGATGTATATTCTTTCAGGACTATTTTGTGTACCCCAGCTCCTATATTGAGCAGAGATGTCTTTCTACTCACCAAATTCTTTGCCTGAAACACAAAAATATGATTAAAGGGGTTTTCTGATAAGGCTTTTGTTTGCTTTGGTTTTGTTTTTCTTCAGTTGTTTGTTTTTTTTTTTTTTTTTTTTTTTTTTTTTTTTTTTTTTTTTTTTCTGTGAGAATATTTATCTACTTCTATCAAGATCTCTAGCAAGCTCTGATAAAACAGGTCATTGTATAGAAAACAATTTCCTTCTCTTCTTTAGAAAAAGACAAATAGGTCTAAGACACTGATTTCTGAATCCCAACATCCATGCTCAAAACCACCTGCCACCTACCTCCTGTGTTGGCAGAGACCTCAAATTCAAGCCATAGCCAGGAATTTTATCTTTCCTATTGTCTTTTCCAAAGAATCCCAAAGAACTCAGGTGGTGCTGGTAACCCAACCTGCAAGAGCTACCAAGGACATAAAAGCCAAACTCCAGAGTTGTGTAAACTAAATATTGGCAACAACACTGAGACAAATCCCTAGAGAAAGGGAAGCATGGATGTAATTTTCTCAACATCTCCCTTTTTCACGTTTTCAAGTGGAAGATTCCCTTTTTCTTGGACTTTTTTGTCTGGATCAATAAGCAAGGGCCCTTCTGCATCTAGAAACAGGTTAAGCACTCAAGAGGAACTCAGAAGAAAAACCAACTGAACAAACAAATAATAAAAGAAATCAAAACAGAAAAAGAGTAATTAAAATAATTTGTTTCTCTTGTACTAAGAGCCCTGAGGAAAGGAACCAAGCTTTATACACTAGCTTGATGTAGGGTCTTTTCTCTTTCCAGGGAAAATATCAATGAAAAACATCCTGAGGGACAAAAAAATGGATGATCTGAGCTTAATGAAGGTTGACAATGACTATTATTGATGTCCTTATCCCAAATGACAAGAGGTTTAGGAGACTTTTATAACATATTGATACTGCACTGGTTCAAATGCTCTTTTTTTTTTTTTTCCTATTAAAGTTAATGTACTGTCTGCTTCAGGGGTAGAGTTGGAAAACTTGATGTGCAGAATGACATTTGTCACCCTTTGTTCCCCAGCTCAGAGCACTTTCTTCCCTTTAAAGATCTCTCAAACTGAGTAACAGCTGCATTAACACAAATTATTCTCTGCCACACAATTTGAATTTCAAGACAAAAAAAACAAAGGCAAATCTCAAGTGGAAGAAGAATGCTTCAGAATTAAGTTCTGCCCTACCCTCCTCCTACCTGCTTACATTTACAAGAATGTGAATTCAGATGAAGAAAAATGGGAAGTAGGGTATTTCTACAGCAACATGATGGAGAATGTTAAATGGTATAAAATATTTCCTCAAAACACATCAGGAATTCATGTTGTACAAATTCACTAAACACTTATAAGATTAGAAATTGGGGAAAAACAAACATTTTCATCTGCAGGCACTGAGTGTGTCCTCAAGGGGTCATCTCACAAAAAGTCATCTAGGGAAAGTTGACTCAGATGAAATCCCCACACCCTGCCCCTGCAATCCTCTCAAAAAAGTTCAAGTATGTGTCTGTTCCTTGTGAAATACTTGCCACATGTAAAAACCAGACTACAACTGCAGTCACTCACTCCAAAATTCTGAGTTTTCTGACATCAGATTTATTAAAAGCCATTTTGAAATATCTCTAACTTCTCCAGATGTCAAGCCTTCAGACTAAATGCTCAAAACTCGATGTCGAGCTTTTTATCTACAACTAGACACATTGAAAATGTTTTTCTTGAAAAGGGAATAATCCCACAATTCCTGAAGCTTAAATATAAACAAGGCAAACCTGAAGTGTAATTGTACACCCAGGTAACCATAGGTGTGTGCAGTGTAATATATTCATAATTATTAGGAGTGTCTGAAAGTAGAAGCTCTCCAACTCATTAGTATTAAAGCCTGGAAAATGAGATTTTATTAAACAAATTTATCTTTGCAAAAGCAAATTCTGCCTCTGCACTGTCTATGACAGGCAGCTTCAATCATCTTTAAGACACAAAGTTCTCCCTCATTCTATTTTTCATTTTAATAACAAAACTGTTGTTACAAAGGAAACAAACCCTAACCAAGAAAAGAAATGAAAGAGTGTAATAAAATGAGTAGGATGAATTTTTTTGGGTTTAGTGTATATTTTTGGTCAATAGCAAGACCTACACTTGTATAGAAGACCAGAATATTGCTGTTTATTTTAAAGGGAAGGCTCATTAAGATAAAAATGTGCAGATTAGAAACTGTCTGCATCATAAAACATTGACCAAATTAAACATATGTACACCTCAGGTTGGATAACTTGCAAAAATAATTCCTTTCCATGAGAAATGTTCTTTAGATATTTTCTTTGAAGTAGTACAGGACTCAAAATGTGTCTGAGAATCTCGTGGCAGAGATACAACCTGGGAAACAGCTGCTAAAAAACCCCACTCTATTTATCTGAAATGAAAACCACTTTAAAAAAGAAAGCCCAGCCATTTGTTCGTATTGAACTCAGAACCTTGTGCTAAGATTCCAGAGATGTCTGTCCTGAGATGAGATTTACCAGCAATGCCCTCTCCTGTTCCTGCTGGCTGGGATGGCTACAGAGATTCCTTTAGAAAACTGAAGAGCAGGAAAAATGTGTGAAATGACTGCAGGGAACAAAGATCTCTCTAGAACCTTCAGATATTCCAAACAAATTCCACTCATTCAAACAAAACCATCACCCGTAAAACGAATTTTTTTCACTTTCACAGACCATCATCACTAAACTTTCTAGAAAAGAAGTGCCCCTCAAATGAGGGAGAGAAGAGGGGTGGAGCAAGGAAACAAAATTGGCCAGGCAATAAATCTGTCTATTAATTTAGCATTTAATATATCCCAGCTTGACTTTAGGTTGCAAAAAGGTTTTAACTGAGATTTATCTATTACACATCACCTATATTTTAAAGAGCAGTGCTATAGATATTTCCCAGCAAATCTGTGCCATGTTATGGAGTGAATGTCCAGTTCAGCATCTTGATACCAAGATTACAGCATGCTTAGGCAAGTGATCAAAAAAAAAACAAAAAACAATTGTCTGATGCAGTTCTTTATTTCCACTAAAGCTTTACAGAAATTGCAGTCAGTGTGGAAGTAGCCAAGAGTTATGAACCGTCAACATGCTGATAGGAAAATAAACAATGTAGAAGTGGAGCCAGCATTTGAGTCTCACAGCATGGTACAGTGCTGTAATGGTTTAAATCATAAGCCAAATGATTGTTATTATAGAGATACTGAATGTCATGCTTACAGAAAAATTGTGCATGTTAAAAATGACTGCCATTAAAAAGATAAGTCTCACAGGGGGAAGGGACCTCAAGCCAGTAAACAGACAAAATGCATTACAGTAAAAAAAAAAACCCACCAAAAGACAGAAAAGGGAAGTCTTGTCTAATTACCAGATTCAGCTATCATTTATAGCACTCTTTATCATCAGCAAAAGGCTGGAAGAGACAGATACAAGGGCAGTAGACTCAATTATTTATTTATTTTAAAGCAACAGAATCCCAGCTAGATTTAATAGCATGGCATCTAAAATATGCACATGTGAAAAGAGAACCTGGGTCTTTGTAGGCAAGTCTTTGGCCTTAGTAACTATTCTGCACATAAACAACATTATTATATAAATGTCAAAATAAATAACAAAGAAAGCTGAGGCTGGCCCATAGAAACTCAGAGAATTATTTTCCTCCACCATTAACACAGAGATGTGTTCCTCATCCCGAAAGAAATCTGCACAACCATCCTGCCTGTTACACCCAGAGTAAACCACCAGGAAAGGAATCTCTCTCCAGCCATCAGCTATCAAGGAAACATTTCAGTTTGCTGTCCAGAAGGCCAGAAACAAGAGATTCCCTCCACGGGACAAAATCCAAGCTTGCTTTTCAGTGTTCTCCCAGGACATTTAAAAAACCAACCAAACAAACCCAAAATCTATTGTTTTTTTAAGTTATTGTTGGTAGAGAATCTCCCAATTTTTTAATAATTTTTTTTCCCATAGTGGCTCATTCAGCATGTAACATGAGATAAAGATGTGATGAATCTGCTTTGTACAATGCCTGTAAAATCTGATCCTGTGATCACCATCTCCTTACAGCCACAAATGTGAATTTAGGCACATCCAAGGCCCTAAGTTCTGATCTGATTTTTAAACACACATTTCTTCCTGTACTGTGCTATCAAACATTCTTGAGGACACTCTACCCAGCGTTTTAAACCTTCTCAGAATGGAAATCTCAGTTTACACATTTCCTGAGGAGAGCCAGCTTTGTTTCCAGCAGAGCTGATGCTCAGACTGAATTTGTTGCCCTTACACAGTGACTTCTCTGAGTTTCCCCGGTGTCACAATTGCAATAAGCTGCAGTGACCCAGGCTGGAACACAAATCCAGGATAACTCCTCCCTCCTTACCTGTGCCTCCCCTGTCTGCACAGCCGCCAGTGCTCCCTGCCATTGCCAGGATCTCCTCAGGAAACGCTCAGATCTGCTCCTCCCGAGCCCTGCCAGCACCCCAATCCCCTGTGCCCCCCCAGAGGGCTGGGGAGAGCAGCACAAACCCCCCTGAATGTGTTGCACAAATTTCTGTGTCTGTGCACCTGACCCAGCAGCCAGCCAGCAGCAGCAGACACGTCACTTGTGTTATTACCACAGCCATGCAAAATGAAAAACTGGCATTTTTCTATTTGGTTCTCTCTTCGTCGTCTAAGGAAGGAGCAGATCCTCCCCCTGGGCATTCAGACAGGCTCACGACTGATTGCCCATTCAGATTGGAGTGGGTTATCCACTGGAGCTGCAGCTTGCTCCCAGAATAAGGCTGCAGGGTGGAAGGGATTGTGTAAAAAAGTGCTCTTTATTCCTGGGGAAGTTGTTTCTTGACTTCTAGCCATTTCAAAGACTCATTATTTACTGGCACTGAAATCCACTTGGAAACTAATATGTGAGAGAAATGCTCAGTATAGAGCAGGAGTTGAAGGGCAAAAATCATCTTTGTAAGTCATTCTCAAGGCAATCACTTCATATCTCGTTTCATTATGCAGCATATTTTTCAGGTATTCATTTTGAGTGTATTTTTTAAAAGAAAACATGGAGCTCACTGTATTTTAGGACTCCTAAAGTATCATTATGCATTTGAAGGATTTTATGCTCAAGGCCAGTAGTTCCTCATCTCTGTTACATGTGAAACTAGATGGGAAAATTAGATTATCAAGATTATCACTCTCAAAGCCCTTTAGGAGAAAACTGAGTTAACGTGACAATTCAAGTTCATGGAAGAAGATACTTGTGCAAAGTGTGTATGACTTATAAATTCATTTAACATTGACTTTGCAATTAAGTTTGCTTCCTTCCTCACTGATGCTGCAGGAAGCTTGGGAATATCATGGCTAAATGAAGTAGCAACGAAGGAGGCTGAACTCATGTACAACCTTTTGAATACCACTTGGATAAATGTCTTTTTCCATATATTCCAGACGTCCTCATCACAAAGATATGACAAACATAAAAAAAAAATATATAAAAAAATAATTTTATATATATATATATAGCTGGGATTTTAATGTTCAGAAGGAAAATGACAAGACCAGAAGGAAAAGAGAAGCAAAACTGCCCCAGTCTGGTTAAGGAGAGGTACATATCCAACTCAGTTTGTTGTTACTGTATCCTGGAGGGCAATTTCTATGACTCTGGTGGCATCTCAGGGCTGGTATATAATGCATTTAACAATGCTAATATGTTAATGCAATTTAATTTGCTCATTGCTGAAATGCCCTCTGAAATACTCGTGACAGAAGTACAAAGATGGATGTGGATGAAGTGTGAATAGAAATGTGGAAGCACCAGAGAGCAGCAGAACAGACAAGAAAATGTCCTACACTGATAACAGAGGAAATTATAGCCAGCAACAAAATGAAAAATGTGCTCCTTTTGCCAAAACCAGAAATCCTGCACTGTGACAGAACCACAGAGCAGAAGACCTCAGGGACACGATGGGTTGGGAAACAGGATTCAATTGTTGATGCCTTTTGTCCTGAGCAAAATCAGTTTCCAGTTTTGTCAACAAATCCCATTTCAGCTAGTGCAGCTCCTCACACAAGCAGAAAAGCAGAGCCTTGAACTTCCCGTGGCGAAGGAATGGTTGCAGAAGGAAGAGAAGTGATTTATGTGTCATTACTTCCCCAGCAAACACCTGCAGCTTTTGCTGAGAATTGGCCTTCTCAAAAGTTGTCATGAAAATACTTATGCAGGATAAATGGATAAAATGAAGACAAAGTGATAATTTTCATGCAGTATAAAGCTTAATTTCACCTTCATGTGATGCCCTTCTGCTTATACAACTAGATTATGAATCATATTTAGGTGAGAAGACCTTTGTGCAAGCCCCAGCCACTTCAGCTGAGGTGAGATCCCTACACTTCGAAAGATCTCCCAGAAATAAGTAGCAATAGAGAAAGTAATTGAAATAAAATCGGTCAAAGAGTAATAAATTCTTGAAATAAGCAGAAATAAGTTTGGAGATCCTTGAGAGGAGAAGGTGCTTAGATGACTGCAGAGTCCAAAAGCACAGAGCCAAGAGGGCTGAGACAGAGTTTGGCAGATTTACACGCCCAGGCTGCTGCCCACACCCAGGGGGGGAGCAGAGAGCAGGGCCAGGGCTTGACCCTCTCCATTCCATGGCTCACCCAGCCCCTGCCATGGCACTGGAAATCTGCTCTAGTCTGATAATCTCCTGGTTATAACAAAAGTCAGCACAGCTGAGCTTCACAGAGTGACTGGCTTATTGAGCTCAGTGGTTTCGCTTGTGGAGCAAAGAGTAAGGAGGGAATATTTTGATCTTGACTTTGTTTACCAAATTCCCTCATAAAACCTTTTCCCCTAATTTTTTTTTTTACTATCACCAGTCAAGGTAGGATGTAAGAGATAAGAATGATCGATGATGCAAAGATCCTGCTGTTCAATTAAAAAAAGAACAATGAATAATTAGAAAGCAGCAAAGAGGGAATAACATTCTGATGAGCATGGGACGCAAACCCTCTCAAGTGACAACCAGCAAATCCCAAAACCAGCAAATTCTGCAGTGACCACACCGAGTGACAAAAGCCAACTCCATCTAAACAAACCCTCTTTGCCACACTACAGATGTCTCAAAGTAAAGATAGCTTGAGACTGGAAGGGCTCATCATAACCCTCTGGAGAAACAGCATTTAAACTCATTTTTCTTCAAGTTTGGAAGCTTCCCACTCTTCATAATGTAACTGTAGTTCAATTTCATGCAGCATCTCAGTTAAAGAGTGTGCAAAAGTGTAAAGCTTTGCCATCTGGTCTCTACAACACAGCTGCAGTCAGAGAATATCACCACAAGGCACCAAAGATTTTGCCAGAATTCAGATTTATGTAAGTTTAATAACTTTCCTTTGCAGCAGTCACTTTATATGAAAATACTAAATTTCTATTTTGCACCTACAACGTGCCTTCGAGCCAGAGGAATTAAAAAAATATACAATTCTATAAAGAGATAATTTTCTTCATTACTGAAATAAATCCTTCTTTGGGTAATGAAGGATGGAAGAGTGTACACCAAATCAAGAACATTATTACGTTCAAACATAAATCTTTGGAAGTCTAACAAGGTGCAGGGACTTTGATTTCCAGAGAGACCCAAGCTGGGTGGTTCAGTAGGAGAGAGCACCTTTGGTATTTTGGATATCTAGCCATGAACAGCACGAACAGAAGTGCCTGCAGCAAGTTCTCTTCAGAGCCCTGATGCTGCAGCTGCAGCCAGAGCAACCCCATGGACACGGATCAGCATCCCAGGCAGGCATTCTCCAAGGATGCTGCAGCTCTTAAGTCCTGCCTGTTGCACTCTTAGCTCCATTTCTGAGCTCTGGGGTTAACTTAGCCCTAGCACAGCACAGATTAACTTAAGTGCTCTGCACTAATGGGATCATAATGCAGGAAACTCTGACCTTGCCCTCCCCGACCCTTGAAGCATCCTCAGACTGTAACAGTCTTTGAAAGCCTTTAGCGAACATTACTAATTATAACTCCCTTTCTCTAGGCTTAAAAGCAGTGAAACACGGCTTTTAGCCTGACTGAGGCAATGCTGGAAGTCTCAAAAAGAGATCTCTCTTTTCTCAAGCCCCAGAAATTCTGATAAATGTAGAACCTTGCTATCTTGGAATGATACAAGAGAACTTCCCATTACTAGATTACATATTCAAGTCTCACACAGAAAATTATTAACTTCAGGTATAACTTTGACTTATTAAAGTATTACAAAAAGCCCAGAAATAACAATTAATGAGCATGGTCATCACTGCCTCAATATGCAGTTGCTGAAAACCAAATATACTTAGGCTACCACCTGCAAAGGCCACAGATACAATTAAAAAATTGTCAGCACAGAAATAATTTTCTAGGCACACGTTTCTAGTATGTGTATATGGAGAAACACACACAAATATATTTCTACTCACCATAAAAATCAGAAAAATGTCCCTCACAGCAGAACCCCTCCCTTGGCCCTGAACTGCACAATTTAATGGTTTCAGCAGCTGGATCAGTAGAACTGTGTGGGCTGTTCAGTCACAAACACAACTGGCACTAAACAGAGCAGCCCTTTCCCATCTGTTGTCACGTCCCAAAATAATAAAGCAACAGAGGCTGAGGGGCTCTCACACAAACTTGTGTCACTTTCCTGACCAAATCAAGCACTGCAGCCATACATCTGCCCTATCACAGGCTAAACTTTCACTTCAGAGGCCCCCAGAGCACACACATAAATCTGGGCCTCCCACACGCCTTGCACCCCTCAGCAGCCCTGGGAAGTGACTTTATCTCCAAGCCCCACTGCTCAGGGACACAAAAGTATTTCTGTTCAGTGACTGGGTCTGACCCTCCCTGCAGCAAAGTGCTACCAGCATGTGCACCAACAGACCCTCTGAGTCTCCCCAAGATCTCCTGACATTTCATTAAAAGCAAATTTAATTGTCTAGTAGATTGGAGGCTACCTGGGATAGGGAGATACACATTCCCTCCTTAAGCGACTGTTTAGTGTGAAGTGGGGTTGTATTTATAGGAATGAGAATAGGAGTCTGAGTTTCTCACACATTTTGTTTAAGAGTCATGTTGGTGCACTCTCTCTCCCTGTCCAGCCCCATCCCCCTGCTTTTCCATCCCCCTGCATCTTTTCTCCAGCATAGATTTAATTATTTAATGCCAACTGCAATAACATCAGGAGCAACCAAGAGCATTCTTCCATAGAATACTTCATAGCACACTAATTAGGGCTCTTCTGAGAGATTTAACAATCCCTGTAGGCAGAGGAGGGAGCTGGATCTGATCTCTTCTAATCCCAGTGACTACCCTGGTTGTGCAGTGGCAGAGGGGAGCAGAGAGGTTCCTTTTGTGAGAGCAGTGCAGCCTGTGCCTCACTGCAGCTGGGGCTGGGGGGCTTGTTCAGCCCCAAGGGATGGGTTAGGGCTGGGGGCTTGTTCAGCCCCAAGGGATGGGTTAGGGCTGGGTGGAACCTCTGTGCCTCTGTCATTGCTCGGGTGGGTTCCACAGCCTTTGATCCCAGTGTGTTCCAGCTCCTCCTCCCTGGAAAAGGAAACTTGTGTACCCAGTTCAGAGCACTGCATCCCCCCAGGAGCACTCTGGCGTGTCAGGCTCCCTGGCCTTGGCTCCCTCCAGCTGGATGGACAAGGTACAATCTCCAGTCAAAGGAGGAAGGCACGTGGAGAGCACATTTTTATTTATGGCCGAGCACAGAATCAGAGAATGGTCTGGGTTGGAAGTGACCTTAAAGATTTTCTCATTCCAACCCTGCCATGGGCAGGACACCTTCCACTGTCCCAAGTTGTTCCAAGCTCTGTCCAACCTGGCCTTGGGCACTTCCAGGGATCCAGGGGCAGCCACAGCAGGTCTGGGCACCTGTGCCAGGGGCCCCCCATCCTCACAGGGAAGGATTTCATCCCAATATCCAATCCAACCCACCTGCTGTCAGCCCCTTCTCCTGTCTCTCCACACCTTTGTCCAAAGCCCCTCCCCAGCTCTCTTGGACTCCCTTTAGGCTCCAGATGATGCTCCAAGGTCTCCTTGGAGTCCTCTCTTCTCCAGCTGGCAGCATGCTGTGAGCAGCAGTGCAGGGACCAACAAACTTCCCTCAGTTTTGGGCTCCTGACCTCACCTTGATGCCATCAGTGCACTTCGAGCAGTCTGAGTGGGATTTTGCAGTGCTTGAGAGAAGGATAAACAACCTGGGCACTCAGCTCTGGTCTGAGCATTGCATCTCATTGCAATGGAATGTGTTATTTGAGCCATTAGCTTTAAGTGACACAAACCAAAGGCATGAGAACATTTCTGAATTGCTAATAATGCTCAGTTACCTCTCACCTTACTTCAGATCACTGGTGCTTGTGATATTTCTGCTCTTCCTTCTGTTCTTCAGTACTGCCATTGAAAATTCAGCAGTAATTAGCTACCATGAAAACTAAGAGCAGTAAATAAGGACTGTTAATTATTAAAGCATGAAAGAGTTTCAAATTGCAATTCTTACTGAAATCAACATAAATCTTCCTCCCCAATTAAATTAATCCAAGAAGATCTTTCCACTAAAAAAGAAAGTTGCAATATGAGTATTAGCTATGTCCCCCTGTACAGCTGATCTTTAAACCAGACCAAATGTGAAATTTTCAACATATCTTGAAGTTTATTTTTACCAATTAATGACTCTTTTGAACTTCACCTCACGATACTTATTAGCCTTCTTAAATATACTGGAGGTGATACATTCTTCATTTGTGTCACTCATTAATCACTGCTCAATAACTGCTGTCAGGAAGCTGCTGGCTTTGATGTCTCATTGTTCAGCTCATTCTTTCTTGTTGGTAGTTAATCAAACGCTTCCCTGCTGTGGTCAAAGCACAGCTTGAGAGCAGCTCCAGAGGTGATCCAGCAGTAAAACATGGAGATGATTGTAAAGGTCCAGTTTTTGGGGTTTTTTTTTATACACCGTGCCAAAGTGAAAGCTTTCATTCTACAGTCCTTGGCAAATGAGATATTGTTGTCCTGCCCTCATGACTGGGGAGCTCAGAAAATAGCGCTGAGTTCTGCCATCTAACTGAAGCACACTGTAATGACTGACTAATTAGCTGCAGTTATGAAATGAACTGCAAACTTTCCACTGTCAATCACAGGGAAATAACTTTTCTTTTTTTTAAGGAGAGGAATTAAAATAATTGTCAAAACACGTTAAAACTTCAGGGGGTTGTGAGTCAAATGAAAGCATCCAGCAGAGAAAAATATCTGTCCTGGGATAAAATGAACATTTTTATTTCTAGTGTTTGTTCAAGATAGATTTATACTGAAAATATTCAGAAGGAGATTCTGCAGAAGCAAGAGAGGGCAAACTGAAAACAAAAGAAGTAGCAACTTAGAGGAGAAAGACAAGAATGAAATGGGACCAGGAACAAACACTGAAAATTAAAAAAAAAAAAAATAATAATAATTAAAGACTGACTATTAGAAAATACTTCATGTTTTAATAGTAGTTTGGCACTGCTATGCTTAATTGTTAAAAAGAAATCCTCAGTGTTTGGAATCTTTGCAAATATGTTAAAATCTTCCTGTTTCTCTTTTCAAAGACCTAACTGATAACAGGACATGCCAAACAGTTGCTGCTGTGCAGCTGAAGAGATTTTTCAGATTAACATATACCACCTTCATCTTCCACTCATGAGTGAATCTGTAAGTTTATGTTAGACTAAAGTAGAGAAAATTAAAAGTAAAGAAGGTAAACATAATGTACTTTTAGAAAGAAGGTTAATTACACTGCCTAATCATTTTATAGATGTAATAATGATATTTAGCAAGTGGTACCTCAGAAATAGTGAAGACATTTTTAGCCAGCTAAGAGTCTTCTCTCCTGCTGTTCCCTGAGTTCTTCTCCTGCATAAAATCTGTTGACAATCACCAATTGTTGAAACACTCAAACTACTGAGACAAGAACTTGAGCAGGAAAGGAGGTTGAAAGTAAATGATCGTTAAGGTCCCTTCCAAAGCATTCTAAGATTCTGTGATGTGTCATTTTACATAAAACATTGTAAAAGTCTCTTTGTAGTAGAGACCTCACAACCCAGACATGGCACAGATAATGACAAACCCCATCTGTACAGCTCTGAGATCTCTGTGCTGTCTCATTTTGCTACAGCTTTCATGAGAACATAGACCTATAATTAAAATAAGAACTTGGTGGACTGTTTAGAGTCTAACTTTCACTTTGTTACCTGCTATTTCCCATTTTTCTCTCGTTTGAAACTGAACAGAAAAGATCATGCTTTAGCCCGCAGGCACTTTCTTTAGATTTTTTTTTTTTTTTCCTCCAAATGACTGAGGGAACAAAATATTTCCCTTTCTCTAGACACTGGCATTCCACCTGACTCAAATCCCCCTGACCTCAAGCACCATTTTTTCTCTGTTCAAGACTGTCTATAAAAGCACTAAGTTAATACATGGTCTGTTCATTGTGGGTACAATGCACCTCTTGGTGTGCCCTGTGATCTTCAGAAGGGCAGAGAGAGAACTTTGAGGAAAACTGAAGGCTGTAAATCCCTGATGCACGAATGGCAGGCACTGAGCTGCTCAAAATGCAGAGGCTAATTTGCCAGGGTTACAAGGCACTAACACATCTCCCCTGGAAGCTGCAAAGCTCCAAACCTTCCCTGCCCAGCAGTGCCTGGGGTTCATTGACCTGTGCAGGGCCCACACTGCTCAGGTTCTGTGCTATCACTGCTCAGTTTGTGTGGTACCATTGCTCATGTTTTGTTTGATATCACTGCTCAGGTTTTGTGATATCACTGCTCAGTTTGGGTGGTGCCACTGCTCAGGTTTTGTGGTGCCACTGCTCAGTTTGTGTGGTACCATTGCTCATGTTTTGTTTGATATCACTGCTCAGGTTTTGTGATATCACTGCACAGTTTTTGGGGTACCACTGCTCAGGTTTTGTGATATCACTGCTCAGTTTGGGTGGTACCACAGCTGTCAGCTTACTCTGCTCCCACACTGGGGAAACTGGAGCAAATTCCAGAAGAAATCAGGGACATCATGATGCTGGTTCTGTATGATGAACATCTGAGGAGTGTTCCAGGGGGCATTCAGAAAGAGGAGGGAGCCCAAACCATGGTTTTTAGTGAGATTTAAGTTCAAGCAGCTGATTCTCCTCTCCCAGGCACCAAATTGTTGGTGCTGTATCTTTGCCTCCAGTGAAGATCCTGAATATTTTGCAGGAGCATCACAACAAATGACTCAGACTGATTCTGTGCAGTTGTTTAATGCATCAACCTTCAGTCCAATGAAACTGCAGTTGGATGAATTTGACTCTTATACTTCAGGGAGCATGAGGGGCTTTGCTGCAGATGCAAAATGACAGACTGCTGATGGCTCTTTACATATATTTTGCAGACTGAGTTACTCATAAATAATTATGTCAACTAAAGTAAACTCCCCATAGCCTTTCCAAGGAAGAAACTCTGAGAACATTAACAAAAAAAAAAAAAAAAAAAGCCAGCAGACAACTATGAGGTAGAGAAAGGAACTAACCAAAAGGTACTTATTTATTTTCTTTTTTTAAATTGAGTTAATTTGAGTTAAAAGACAAAAAAGAAAGGCAACTCCCACAGGAGCTTTCCAATACGTTTTCACCAAGGTGCTTAAATTTTAAGATTTCTGCATTCTGGGCCAAGTGCAAGAAAAAAAAAATCCCTTCTCAATGCCCATACTTTGGAATCAAGAGGATTCCTTAAAGTTAATCTAGTACAGCACTAAGTCTGTTCCTATCAGGAATAATTTATTCTCTGTTTTCAGGAAATATAATCCAACTGGGAGAAAGAATTTGACTCAGACTGCATTATTTTTGACCTAACAAATCGGGTAAAGTTCTCTACTCTCTCATAACTAGTATTCTAATGTATAATTCTATGAAGATTGAAAATCCTTTTTTCTCAGTTTCAAGCTGTAGGTGACAGCTGCTTTTCAGGACACAGGCTGTCCTGGTATCTTAGCACAGTCTGTAAGATGTCTTCAGTATCTCCATTGTCTCTCTTTTCTTAAGCTCTTTGTCTTATTGTGATTTTTCTTCCCCTTTTCCTTATTCTCTTTCTCATTGTTCGTTATTCTGCCACATTTCCCCATGGGCTTCCAGCTGACTCTCCCCTTGGATTCCATTCTCCTCTCTGCTTTGTCTGCAACCATTTTCATTTTAAATGGAACTGTCCTTATTAGCTGCTTTCCCTGCTCCAGGCTGATTTTCCTGTGCTCTGCCTGTTTGACAATCCAATCACACTCCAGTGTTGAGCTCCTTGTTTTACACAGAGCTCTTCATCCCGCAGCAGAACTTCCCTTCTGATCCCCTCACAGACCAGCAGTTTCCTGCCTGGCACATGCACTTACAACAGGCAGCAAATTTGACATCAACCCCACTTATTCAGGCTGTATTTTATGAAGTCTCCCTGCATGTGAGCCCGTTTTCCCTTCTACAGGGAGCACTTGCTTTTCATTTCTGGAACATTACCTGAACTACACCCATCCTGTCTCAGATTCAGTTCCATTCTGTCCTGCCCCACTCCCAGGAATGGAGAATGTCTCTCATCCTTTACTGCTTATTGAAAAATCAATACTTAAAATACCCAAACCCACAATTTTTTACTTGTTTGGTCTATTTTACTCATCACACTCCTTCTCCTGGTCATTATCTTGCTACATTTTATATTTTTCTCTCATTCACCTTTACTTAGAGTGCCTCTTACTGATAGGAAAAGAGGAAAGCTTCCCTCCAAGCTGGACATTCTTACCAGCTTCACAACTTCAAAATTTTCCATACACATCCTCAAAATCTCTCTCTGCAGTAAATATTTGCTGCTTGTCACAAACAGGAAACTACAGAAGTGATCACATCATCATGAAGAAATAAAATTAAATGGAAAAGGCACTTTTAACCTTAATGGTACCTGGAAAATATCAAACTTAGAAATGCAGGCTCCTGAGATTCTCAGTGGAGGGTGGCTGTTTCCAGAGGGAAACCTGGATCAGCTGCATTACAAGGAATCACACAAGTTGGATCATGCTTATTGTGGGAATTTCTGTGGTTCTGAGGGCGTTTAGTGTCTTTGCTTTAGAGTTTGGTTTTATTGTATAAACATCTTCCCAGTGACTGTGAAAGAAGTTTTGGAAACTGCCCTAAATCTGGGAAGTTTCAATATGGTCCAATTGGACTCAATTATCTCGGAGGTTTTTTTCCAGCATTAATGATGCCAGGATTCTGTACAGGGATACCTCAATTTGGTGATTTGTTCTGTTTCTTGAGGGAAGATTTGATAAAGTACTGATGGTCACTTATTAAAGAACATCCCCTCACTACTTCCTTTACTATAGAAATAGGAAGGAAGAGCTTGGACTGGCTACTAAACTGACTTTACTAAACCATGCAACAAGATGTAGTTTCGAGGCACACACAAATGTTGGGCTCAAAACTGGTATAAGTACATAACCTGCATAAGTAAAAATACCATTTATAAATATAAACATTGAATGTGTGCGTCTCTTCCTACAAATCCAACAGCAGGTACACGTTCTTACATTGAATAAAACTTATTGACAAATATAAAATCTGACTCTGGCAGCAGGGCAGCGTGCTGCAAAAGGCAGTATTTCAGCAGCATGAGGGACTTTTACCCATTCTTTTTTATCATCTATGTTTCTAACTTGAACAATAAGTGTTATCCATCATCTTGACTCAGAGCCCAAAAGCACAGTTTTCACAATATTTCCAATGAGAGGAGAAATACCCAATTTTAACTGGAACTGACACAGTTACCTGCCTAAACCTGCACTAGAAGTTGTGGGCTGAACTGAAAACAGAGGTGAATAATCCAGATATTAATGCTGTGCTTTTCCAGGGGGTGATTGCTCTTACCATGGCAGGCAGCACGTGTAACTTGAGCCAGAGCAGAGTTTATTTCATCCAAGGATGATGGCAAATTCTTTCCCAAATCAAAAATACTTCTAGCTGGAGAGTTTCTAACAGGTCCCTCCTTAACAGGGCTAGCTTTAGAAAAATCCTTGCCTTTCAATGCAAAACAACAGCATTGATCATTTGAAAATTCCTTACTCTTTAAACTTGACCAGACTTAGATCAGGTTTGAAATTCCTTGCAAGAAGAAAAATGTTTATTGAATGAACAATTTCTGAAGCATTCTGTACAACTGAATCATTAGACTTTGGGGTTTAATTAATGGCCAAACTCATCTAGACGAGGAAAAGAAAATCAAGATAAGTTATAAAAGACTCTTTATTCATGATAAATTTCCTATTTTTCCTCAATTAACTATCACAATAGTGTGGGGTATATAATGTTTAAGTTAACACTACAGTACAGTTTAGATCTCAGGAACTGTTAATCCAGTTATTTTATGTGAGGAAAAAATACGTTTTTAATGCAACAAAGAGACAGTTCTTCCCTTCCATGGTAATCTAACACTTGTTTTGAGACTTCCTCTCTGAGTGATTTTCAGTTAAGAGGAGATGTTTTTGGTTATATTTTCATGGGAATCACCACAATTTCCCTTCATCCTCTTTGCCTTGCAAGGCTTTCCCCACAGGTGTGCAGGAAGATATCTAAAGCCCTGCAAGGCTACAAAGAGAGGTTGCTGAACTGCATTCTGGATTTGTGGGGTTTGAAATGCAAATTGGCAGCAACAGTTGTCCAAGACTGTCACACAATCAAGGACTCCCAGCTCCTCTCTCCATGAAATACAGCGAGCTGCAAGCAAGGACCAGCCAACCCTAATCAAGAAGAATGTTTCTGTAATTAGATGGGATTGTTTGTTAGCCCAAGAAATTAGAGGCAGCTCTTACAGCACAAACAATAACAGAGTTTATTGCCTCTGTAGTAATTTTTTCTCTTCACAGTCTCATGATTTGCAATAACATTCTGATTTTCATTTTAAGCTGTTTGGATTTTGCTGTTCCCACTGCCTTACTTTTGGGATGTAATGAATGAAGATAACGAAATTATCTCAATAATTTACCATCACAATTATGCTGTGGTAGTTTGAAGGGGAGTGGTTCTGTTTCTTTATTTGTTTGAGTTTTTTTTCATAAGAAAGCCAAGAGAATCTGCTCTTTTTTTGATATGTCACCTTCCCCTTTTTATTTTGGCTCCCTGCTCACCAAGAACAGCCGTTTCACCATATGAATACAGCCAGCTAAAGAAGGAACTGCAGTAAAAAAAAAAGAAATATTGGTGTTTCCAGGTATTTGGGTATTTCATCTTCCTAAAAGACTGGAACAAAGCAGGTGTCCTTGTAGCACTGAGGTCAGATAAAACAGACACCTGGCTCCTTTCTTGCAGTGGTTCCAGCACCTTTCCTAAAAGGACACCAAGACCTCACCTATTGTTGGGGCAGGAAGGATTTGTGTGCCTGAGCTCCCATTCTGCACAGGGATAGATCATCCTGGGCACTGCACGCCTGCAGAGAGAACCTGGCAGGAGCAGGCAGCACAGAGATACTCCAGGTTTCCCTCACACTCAGTATATTTTAATGTACTCCAGGAGGGATCATCTCAAAAAGATTAACTGGCCTTGGGACAACAGTGGCTATGAAACCTGGAGCTCAGTGGAAAAAATCAGTTTTGATGGCAACTCTGAAACGATTCACCTGGATGAGGAGGGATGGCAATGTGCTGTGAGGTCACACAGGTGACCAGGACATCATAAATTATTGCCTCTGCTTCTGTGGCTGCTGGAAGTTTCATGGTGCTGAATGTGAGACTCCATAAATATGTCTAGAGGGATTTTAGAAAAAGTGGCTCCTTGCAGCTGTCTGGTTCTTTTCTAGCTGGAATTTGTTTCCAGTACCTTATGTTTCAAATCTTTTCTCTGAACACTTGAATGGGATTTGCCCTTTAAATATCACCAAAATTTTTCAGTACAGACTAATTATAACCACCTCACACAATTTCAGTGCTCACACACATTGTAAAAGACTTACTAAGAAGTTGGTGCCTCTCCAGCTATGGGCATTTACACCCTGCAAAATTGCACATTCCAATCGCACTCTCTGACAAAATGAACAATTTATTTTCAGTCACCCTCACATAAATACAAAAAAAAAAAA
>VYXF01011893.1:469472-487993 GCA_013397295.1 Polioptila caerulea
TTTTTTTCAACCCCCCCAAAAAAAAAAAAAAAAAAAAAAAAAAAAAAAAAAAAAAAAAGCCAAAAAGGAAGTTAAAGAGAAGTCAAAACTGTGTCTAGAAGTTTTCTGGGATGCCTTGATGTGATGTAAATCTGTGTGTGTGACTGAGAGCCCCACTCTGACCCCTCCAGTGCTGGGCTCAGCCACTTCTGCTTTCCTGGCTGGGGGTGAAGTTCCCATCTGGAGCTGTGCATGTGAAAGTGGATTTCTGGAAATGGCACTGGTGAATGATGACAGCAACACAGTAATGATGAACAGGTGAACTTCACAGCAAAAATATCCACTGCCAGGCTAGGCCTTGGTCTTTGTGGCCTTAGTGGGAACTTCAGCCCCTGAATTTCTGCTGTGGGAACAATTTGCAGGAGGATTCTGAAAGATGTTATTGAATAACAACTGTTCTTTGTGTTGTTTGGGTTTTGTGGGCATATCCCAGCAGCTGCAGAGCAGTCAGCTGTGCCATAAAAACTGGAAATATGAGCAGTACATAAGTGGCCAGCTACAGATAAAACAGTGTCATACCTGTTCTAAACTAAAATCCACGAGCTAAATCTTCGTGTTAGCACTATCTGCAGGAGAGTCTGAAAGCATGGAATTTCAGCAGCCACCCAGAGACAGGCTGGGCATCAAAGTGATCAATAAAACACCTATTTGGGTATTATTTCTCCATAACTCATGTATGGCATCTTAAAGAAAAAGTCTGCCCTGACAGATGGCCCCTGGTCTTGTCTCCCATAAAGGTGATGGGGCCATATCTCAATTTTAAGTGTAAGCACTACTTTATTCTTTTCTACCACTTCAAATAAAATAAAGAATTAACAATCTCCTTCTCTTACACCTCAATGTATAGTAAGTATAGTTACAATAAAGAAAAGAAAATCCGCATAAAATATGGAAATTCTCCTTTCAACAAGAAGTAGAAAAACAAATTAAAAATAACAGCTTCATAACAGGATCCTGTCAAGTTGCACAATTCAGACCAAACTTTTCTAATAGCATAGCAAACTTAAACTTCTCTGTAAATACAACCAAAATTGCTCCTCCACTAATTTAAAATTATCCAAAACTTTATGAACAATTTATCTGTTTCTAAAGGTGACAGCAAGGTACATTATTGTCTCTCTGCAAGGCGACAGAAAATCTTCAAGGTCTTCTTGCAAGAACTTTACCAAGTGGAGAAGAAACCAAATAAATAGAACCTGAATATACATGAAGCACAGCTCGATTTAAATTCAGACATAAACTCTATCTCAAGCATGAGAGGACTACAGGTGACAGCATTTGAAATAACCTTACAGAGCAAACCAGATTTCGAGCCCTGACTCTGTTTCAGGTATCCAAGCTTGCTGGTGGGAACACATTTCCCTGCACCACTCAGAACATTACGTAAGAAAAAGCGACAGCAGCACTTTGCATATCTCCTAGGAACACACCATTTATTTACAGGCTTAAAGAGAGCCTGGAACATTCATCTAGGCAGCTTGTTATGCAATTTATATGGTACAATTTGCTTCTAAAATAAAAGAAGAGCACAGACTGCCTTTTATGTCTTTATATAATGTGCCATGTAGGAACTATAGGCATTACACAGATTTGGGGTTGGAATCTATACTTATTTCCAATATAGTTAAGTATAGTCATTAAATTTCAAGCTTGTGTGTCCTTTCCTAATGTTCCTTCATCTAGAAACACCCTCTAAAGAAAACACATAGAAAAGCTATTTCTTTTTTTTTTTTTTTTTTTGCTAAATTTTATCCTCCTGCAGCTTAATATTACAGGCACAAAGAATACTCAAAAGGGAGTAATAAACTCTAAAAGGCAGAGTCAATGCAGATGCAAATTTTCCCTCTTCTGAGGCAGAGCAAATGTGATTGTTCCTCTCCATGAATTACAAGAGGAACACAGATTAGGTTTGCCATAAATCTCAGATAAATCATTTATATGGTTATATTGCTGCATATCAGAGTGATAATTCATGTGGCAGTTGTAGAAATCACATGAACACCCAGCATCAAACTGATTTTTGCCAAACTTTCTGTATTTAGCTATAACATCAATTTGCATATTTCCATTTAGTCAGCATAATTTTTAAACTGTTAAGCTAATGATAAATGAGGCTGTTTCTTGCCAAATGAGGAGATTATCGCACAACTGTTGATCCAGTGGCCATCCTTGTAATAACAAAGACAATTATTTATGGGTTAGGGTTGCTCCCCCCGTGTTAGCTTTGCAGGGTTTCACTGCTGGGTAACAAAGACAACACAAAGGGCTTTGCAAAGCTGACAGATTTTCCTGGTGTGCCCATCCAGCACGGAGGTTGGGTTTTCCAAACTGATTGGAACATTATCGCCCACTTTCCAATTTAAAATGCTCAAACAAGCAAAGAAAGATTATCAATAGCAATGCATCTTTGCACACAAACAATGCACTGAAGTGCTTCAGACACAGTGATAAATATTTTGCCATTTCATTCCGAGCCATTTCTGGAGGTGTTTCCACGTTTTAACCGATATATCCCTTGTTGCTCTGTGCAATTTGTTCAGTGTATTTACTGACTAAAAGAAAAGCACTAGGCACTGTCATTAAAATATAAAGTTACTGGAGTCATGGACATCATCAGAAGGGAAGAAAAGCAACCTATCACCCCAGGCATCCCACTGACTGCAATAAAAAGCAGCCCTTGGCATTTATTCATCCTGGTGAGAGATTGTTATTGAGGAGGTTCACACGTTATATTTCATGCAAAATACTCTGTGCAGCAGCAACACATTGGATTGGGGCTGGTGGGAAAGCCAGGAAATATTACCTGGATGATGGAGCTGGGAAAGGCTGGGGGTGCTGGAACTGGAAAAGACTGGGGGATGCTGGAGCTGGAAAAGACAGACTGGGGGGTGCTGAAACTGGAAAAGGCTGGGGGGTGCTGGAGCTGAAAAAGACTGGGGGGTGCTGGAGCTGGAAAAGACAGACTGGGGGACGCTGGAACTGGAAAACACAGACTGGGGGATGCTATCTGAGAAGTTACTGTGCTGTGTTAGANAGGACTCGATGGTCGAGCTGGAAAAGACAGACCGGGGGACGCTGGAACTGGAAAACACAGACTGGGGGATGCTATCTGAGAAGTTACTGTGCTGTGTTAGATGTTCTGAAGAGCCCAGAAAGCAAACCCCATCCCAGGCTGCATCTCCAGAAGCACTGCCAGCAGCTTGAGGGAGATGTTCTTCAAGATAAATAAAATATTATTGACTGAAAAACATTTCTGAATTATATTCCTCCCCTGGAGAATACTGATTTGTGGCTCTTACCAACAAGGGGACAAACAAGCCTTGGATCTGTGACATGTGCTGTGGAACTGGACCTGGGAAATTCTGTGAATTCAGTGCAGAAAGGAGATCAGATTACAAATGTCCATTACAGCAGTGATAATTTCTGCTGCTGCTGAGGCTTTGTGAGCACAATCCAGGTTCCTAGAAGGCCAATATTCAATGGAGAGTATGAAATTGTGGTTGTGATGTTTCAGAGGCATTCTCATGACTTTGGGAGGGTGTCATATGATTTTTAAGCTATGGTCTATTTGTCACCTGCACAGATCAAGGGTGAAAAATGTAATGCCATTAAGTCCATGGGAAAGTTCCACTGGCCTCAGTAGAAATAGGATTTACTGGGAAAAACTCATACACAAGATGAAATTCAGAGTCTCTCTGGCATCTTAGGCTTATTTTAAAAAGCACAACCATTAACAGCTCTCCAAAGGGACCACAAGTGAAGTACCAGCAACACTGGATTAGGTCAATCACACAAACAAAAAGAGGAACTTCAGAAAATTACAATACACAGAGTACTTGAATAAACATTATTGCAGGTAACACTTTGGCCTACTCAATTCTGCTAAGTGTCATATGCACCTATTGGCATTCCCTGAATGGTGAAGGAATCTGACTCTGTAAATGATTTGATTTAAACGTCAGCCAAGGCAGAGGAATCAGACTGAGTTGCTGTGTAGAATCACCATCCTGGATCCCACTCTGGTTTCTGTATTTTCAAAGATTTGGCGTTCAAGAACCAAAACAACATTCAGTTCATTTTTAACATCTCTCTCCTGGTGTTCTCCATTTCCCCAGTCCTTCTCTTTTCTAAGTATTCTTTCACAAATAAATGGTGTTTATGTTCAGCACACAATAGTGTTTCCTAAACAGTTCCCAGGGTGTTGTCTCTGCACATGTCACCTTTCCAGACCTGTGGTGACACCACTGGCAGTTTTAAAGTACAAAGACACAGCTACAAAGCAGGAGAGAAGTTGAATTCACAGCTGTGTTAAAGAAAAACAGGGACCTGCCATAGATGAATTGTTTGGAAAAGGAAAAAAATTACAAAGAGAAGGAATTAAATAAGAAATAAAGTTTTTGAACCATGACAAGAAGTTTAGTATAAAGACACCTTGTCTAACTCCCAGCCCATAATCTGAACCCTAAACCAGGAAAATTCCAAACAAAATGACTCTGTAAAGCAAAATACAATCCATGACTATTCAGACAAGCCAGTAAAATTGTGCCACCAGCCTTCTTATCAAAAGCAATCCAATCAGAGAGAGAGGCAAACTCATGCATATTAACCTGAAAACACCAAGAACTCGGGGTCCCATTCAGGATCCCTGCTTTGCACACGGAGCTTGGAGCTGTTCCCAGTTATCCCACACAGCACAGCCCCTCGTGGAGGGGAGCAGCTGCCAGGAGCAGTGGGATGGCAGTGCTGCACCAAACTCCTCAGACACAGCAGGACTGAGAGGAGAGGCCCTGGGGCACATCTCCCAAAGCACACACTGATGTGAGCAATGCACAGAGCCTGCACAGCTGCAGCAGGTGGGGAAAAACCCAACAAAACCAAACCAAGGAGAGGAAACACAACAATAAATAAATATAATCCATCTCTGAAACACAACAATAAATAAATATAATCCATCTCTGAAGCATAACAATAAATAAATACATTCCATCTCTGATGCTCTTTCTGTTTCTTGCTTAGTCAGAGCTGCACAGAGCTCACAGCAGCCTTGTTATGACACCTCAGAACATCCCTCAAGCAGAAACATTTGGTTTCATGACACTGCAGTTCTACTGTACCTGGAGAGGTTTTCTTGCATCCTGGGGCCAGAGGGAAGGACAGAAATCCCTGCAAAGCAGCTCCATGCCCCTCCTTCCTTAAACACCTGGGATCACTGGAATCACTTGCAGCTGTGGCTGGGTTGAATCACAACAATTTCCTGGGAGTGATTCACTCTTCACACATTGAGTGTTCCTTCAAATCAAACAGCCCCTCAGTTATGGGGAAAAGCTGTCAACTTTCCTCCTAAAATTAAAAAAAAAACCAAAAAAACCCCCAAAAAACTCCACCAAATCCAGCAGAAAAGCAAATCCATGCTCAAACACAGAAAGAAGAGAGGGATAAATCATCTTGTTCTATGCTGATGTGTGCACTCGTGCTACAAACTGAGTTTAATATATTGCTGCATTAAATAGGTAAATATGTAGGGTCTGCCACAGGGTTAAATATACAGGTGTATATATAAATATGATATAAATATAAAGATATAAATATAAATATATAATCTACAGGTCACAGTATCCATGTATCCAGATAATGTAAAATTCTTCTGCACAAAACCATATTTCTACTTTTTTTTATCTGTCCTCTCCATGTCTGCAGTATTTCAGTTGAAGAACTGTGATACTACTGAGAGTTTTCTTCTCCCCAGCAGTTCCCAGAGAATTCCACGTCCTTCTCCAGCTTGCCCTGCTCCTGCCTTCACCTTTGTGAGGTCTGCAGATAAAGGGGGAGGCAGCAGAGCCACAGCCTCCCTGATTCATTTCTACCTCTCTATCCACCAGAATATCTTTTATTGGAAGAAAGTTTAGTAAATCCACACCTCCCCTCACAGTTTGTTCCACGTGAAAAAGAAGAGGAAAAAATTCCAAGGTTTCTGTGTCTTTTATATTGATCTGGAGAGAAGCTAAAAATTCTGATGAGTTTATAATTGTAGCTTTACCTCATTTAAAAATCTCTTTTCCCTGGCTGAGGTGGCAACAACAACGTAAGATCTCACATATGCTGGATCTTCCCAGCTCTTACCAGGCACATCTTTTAATCTAAATACAAAGCTGGATAAAAATAGGGTTTAAAATCCTACCCAGCCTCTGCCTCAGGTTTTGAACCATCTAGAAATCAATCTACATCCATAATTTTGATGCCAGTTGAAACCAGAGTGGGACAAACTACTTTTAGCATGGAACAGGTTGGATGGATGGAATTTAGTTCAGGTACTGGCAGAATAAAGGCTAATAAAACTTTGGGACACTAATCTAAAGAGATATTTAATAGAGAAAAATGCAGAAAACCCTGAGGAAAAAAAAAAAAAANAAAAATGCAAAAACCCCGAGGAAAAAAAAAAAAAAAAAAAAAAAAAAAAAGAGGCTGAAGAAGGATTATTTTCATATTGATTTTAGTGTCAGATTTAGCTAATTTTAAGGTTCCAGTTCAGCAGGACTTTGAGATATAGTTATCAACACGCTTGAAAAATGACTGTATAATCTTTCCACTACTTCAACTAAAAAGCTGTAACAGAATCAGCAGGTATGACAGGAAACACTGCACAATCTGCTTTTCAGTTTACTAGGTTACATATTTGGTATAAACAAGAATAGATCTGTGGTTTTGAAATAAATTAGAGGGGATTTTTTAGCTCTGAGCAGTAGTATTTGTATTTCTCAACCTATTAAAGTTACTTGGAACAAATATATACATCCATCTTCAGGAAAAAGAAACAAATGATTATTTAATGTAATTGTAGAGAGAACAACTGAGAACCATAAGACTATCTTAGGCAAGGATTTTTTAAAAATCCTTTTGTTCCATCCTTTGCAAATAATTTTCCATGATTCATCACATAACTCATTATTCAAGCCTTTTCCTGAGGAATTATCAGACTTATAAATTATTTAATGGTAACTCTGTGTTGAACATGTTTCTCTTCATTTCATACTACAGTGTAATCCCATTTTGGTCTGGAAATAATAACTCAAAAGTTCCTTGACAGTCAGAGTAAATCACACTGAGATTTTTAATCAACTAAAAGATGGGTAAAGTTAGAAAGAGAACTAAAACCACATCCAGAACCTACAGAAACAGGGAATCACAGAGGTATTTCTGTCCTTCGTGTTCCCCTTTGAGCTGTACCCATCAATCATGTCTCCCAAATAAAAAGGAGGGGAATTTTAAATAACCAGGTTAACAGGTAAGTCTAAGCAACTGCACCATTCTTTAACTATTTACCAGATCTGTCTGGAATTGGGCTACATTTAAAGCTCAGATGTGAAGGAAAAAAATACAATTCCTAGGGGGCACAGGGAACCCAATAACTTTCTTCTTCATGCTTAATAATCTTGTATGTGAGGGACCAATCTAATTTGTGCAAACGGATTGTACCTTAGGGATATGTTATTTCAGCCCAAACTGAATATATTATTCATCCTAAAAAGCAGCAATAAAGATTATATAAGATGTAATTCATTATTTTTTCTAAATGTTCCACGATTCCACGGGGAGATGAGACTTAAATAGCTTACAGGAAGCCTACCTTAATTAGGTTGCTTTTCAAATCAAATATAATATAATTTTAACATTAAAAAAAAAAGAAAAAATTGTCACTCAAGGGATTCATTCCATTTAGGAGGATGATTAATGAAATGTAAAGGGGAGAAAACCCACCCAGATCCATGGGTAAGGGAAGATGTGGAGTAACCTGGAAGGACTCACAGGTAAATGGACGTGGACAAATGTGCTGTGAGCTGTACACAGATATCCCTCTCATATTCATGCATTCCTGCACACACTCACAGAGAAAGGCAATTTGTTACCAGAGCAACCACGGTCAGTTGGCTTTTTTGTCCTCCATCAGAGCTGGTTTGCATTTTTGTTAACTCCTTTTAACCATAGAAGCTCAGAAAAATCGGTGGGATAAAGAGATTCCTTGGAGATTTGTACTCACGTTTACATTTGTGGGAATGGGTTTGCCATTTCTATGGGAGAAAAAAACAAGAAGAA
Organism: Polioptila caerulea; assembly: GCA_013397295.1. NCBI lineage: Eukaryota > Metazoa > Chordata > Aves > Passeriformes > Certhiidae > Polioptila > Polioptila caerulea. The sequence goes on from VYXF01011893.1 coordinate 477,603, forward strand.
AATTTAATTTTTTTTTTTTTTTCAGAGATTTACAAACAGTTCATTGTAAGACAGTGAAGGTATAATTGAGGCACTTTGCCTCAGTGGGGCTATTAAAATACTGATATATATTCCACAGAAATAGGCATTGCCTTTCTGTGCACAGAGTAATGCTTCAGTTTCTCAGATCCCAGAATGCATTAATTTCCATAAATATTGACTTTTAATGAGGGTTGTGGTCAATGATTTAATTTGGGGTCTTCACTTCCGCTGTCATTTAAGTAGCAACCATAAAAGCTGAAATTCAGGTTCTTTAATTCCCAGTCTATAGAAAGACACTCAGTGCTAAGTTTTTTTAAATCTTCAAATAGCCTTTAAATGAAGGGCTTGAATTAGGCAACAAAATCTGAAACTTCTGGCCTCACCCTGTCTGCATGCCTGTTAGCACTGTAGGAAACACTCCAGGAAAATTCAGGTATCAGGGATTTAGACATCATAGGGAGCCACGGTCCTGGGCTGGAAGACGATGGATAAAATCCAATTACAATTCCTTTTTTTCCTATCAAGGAAGAAACTCTTTGAAATTAAGAATATTTTGACTAAACACTGAGGGAAGGAAGAAAAAACCATGAATTTATTGGGTTTTTTCCAATCTCTTTGTTTCGTGGTTTGTTTCATGTTTGTTTTGCCTTGGTTTTTCTGTTTTGTTTTGTTTTGTTTTGTTGTGTTTTACAATAGTCTGGGCAAGGATCACTCACATCTTCTCTATTACAAACAGATCCATCCTGTGGGTCTGGTCTATACTTTAAACAAAACAGACTAATGTACTTAATTAATTACAGTCTGTTCATCAGAGACAGTTTTCCAGTAAATAAAAATCATATTATCTCCAGAGAAATGACATATATGAAGTGGTTAGGGGCTGCAAACAGTAATTTTCCTCATAAAAGGCAATAGGGATTTTGTAATATGATTTCACATTGAGCTCAGATATTTCAGTGTATAATGTTAACATGTACTTCACCAGATCTATGGAAAAAAATGTTATTAGCTTTTGGCTTGGTGAGAGACTACAATTTTTAATCAATTCTGGGTCAATCAATTTCTAGTTTGCTTAGAACAAACAACAGATGTTGTTTTGAGTCAAATGAACCTTTGTTTTTAACTATATACTTTAACCTTAAAACCTGCTACTTAGTTTTAGGCAGCTTTAGTTGAGATGTTATTTCAAAATGACAATTAAAAAAAAAAAAATAAAGACTCGCTGCCTGTTTCTTTTCAAATTTTGAAGTTCATTTCTGGAATTTTAGTTTACTTTTTTGCATGGATAATCCAACGTACTTGCCAAATAAAAACCTTTACTCAGAAGGCTCTGTCAGTCTAGACAAAAAGTGAAGTCAGCCTGGACATTTCCCTCCTGTGCAGACACCTCTGTTCCATCCTGCACAGGTCAGTCTTTCTACACCTGTGAAAGAGGAGGATGCAGTAAGGAGCAAATGTGGAACCTTGAGAGATTTAGGAGTAACCTGGACTCTCTTGCTGATGAACCAAAAGCAGTTAATGAGGTCCAGGCAGGAATTTGTGAGGTAAATAGGGACAGAGGCACAGGCACAGGCGTTGTGGGCCCAGGGTGAGCCCATGCCTTGGGACACAACATTCTCTGTGTGTGTGCAGATCCAAAATCGATCACAGCCTTTGTTGGGACCCACATTTGGTGTCCTGAATGATGTTTGACAGATTCCAATCTATTTGGGGTGTTTTCTCATTGCATCACCTCTCCTCCATGTCTATTCTTCAGCCCTCTCTAAACAACTTGTTAAGCAAATATGGTCAAAAAAAAGGCAAAACATGGTGTGTTGTCCCTGTTCCCTGATATTTTATCTTCAGGGTGGGCTGAGAGGGTCTCTTTAGGTGCAGGGCAGGGGGAACTTTAGAAGGTAAATAGAGCCAGTCTAAATAAAATTCAGTATTAAGTTCTTTGGGCTTCATTAAGCCAGGTCTAAGATTTAGAACATGGCTTCCAGTGTTACTCAAACACCTCAAGTGCTGTTTCACCTAAATGTACTTTTGCATCTGTTTTCTTATACACTTGTTTATTCATTTTTTCTCTTTGCTCTCTGAATGGACACATGTTGTATAAAAAGCTGCTGTGAAATGCCAAGAAAAACTTGTCAGCAGCTGGCAATGACCCCTTCCCAGGGAGCTGGGGCACAGAGCAGCCTCCTGGAGCCCACCACGAGTCTGCAAAACCCCTGAGAGGCATCAGCTCCTCTCCGTGGGCACTGAGGGACTTTATGACCCTTTANCGATCCCCACAACCCTTTAGGAGGTAAAAGGGGCTTGACACCCACACAGAGGATCTTCCAGAGAGTTCTGTCTCACCTGAGCTCTCGTGTGCATCACAGGAATCAAATCAGCTGCTGGCTGAAGGTGCTCCTCCTTCACACCCCACGGTGTAGTCCTCTGTGCTGAGGTGAACACATCCCAAAAGCCACCATGACTTTACTGCCCCTTCAGCTCCACATTTTCTCTGTCCCTCCTGACGTTCTGGAGCTGGCTTCTCCCCATCCTGGAACACTCCCAGAGGTCTCTGCCCTCTTTTGTAGCTCCCAGCCTGCTGCCAGGGTCACAGCACATCCACTGTGCTTCACACACACACAAGGTTACACCTTAATAACAACACAAATACTAAAATTAAACATGGGGCTTTCTGTTTTCCACTTGCAGGTGAATTATTTAGGATTCAGCAATGGTCACTGCAGTTTGGGTAAGTGGGGGTCACCAAGGAATAAGGAGAGGAAAATAAAAGATAATTCCTGGAAGAAATATTTTTTTCAAGGGAAAGGAAAGATTTCAGTTGTTGAGTTTTATTTCCTATGATTTTACAGCCTGCTCTTTGATTTTCTGTGCAAGAAACAGTCTGCCTGTCTTATCTGTGAAAGAAGATAAGGGCACATCACATCACAGTATTTTGAACCAACTCTTAGCCTGAGACTCTGCTCTAAGGTCTCATTATTCCCACAGGATATAGATAGAAATGTCTGTCTCGGGCACAATTTTTTTCCCCCTTCAAATTATATGACAAGTCTTTAGGAGAAGTTATTTGTCCATTATGCTACAATATGTCTGGGAAAGGTATCCATCATGACTGAGGAAAAATCATTCATTTTCAGACCTGTCAGTCTGGGCAGACAGAATAAGGAGGATCTCAGCATGGAGAAATAGAGGCAGCTCATCCTCCAATAAAGCTGAGAACCATCAAGGCACCTCTGACACCCAGAGTTTGTTCTTCCTTCCCAGCAGTTCCTTTGACTTTTTCAACAGGAAGTTCATGCCTGCAGTTGGAGTGCAGCTCTCTCAGCTCTGCTGGCAGCAGAGGGCTGGTGAGGAATGGGAAGGCTCAAGTGCATCCTCAGGCTGCAGGGCAGGAGATCAACAGAGAGTCACAAACTCCCAGTTTATCCCAGTTTGTGATATCCCAGTCAGGATGGGGCAGGGGGGGGTCAGCACAAAAATTCAGACTTGAGATTTATGAGCTGGATCAGGCAGGTGCAGCAAAATTTGGGTGTTTTGGAAGGCATGGAGGCATCACCCTGCACTGTGGTGATGGTGTTAAATGCTTCTCACACAGAGGTTTTGCTTCAGACTCCAAGAGCTCACAGAAATAACAGCACTGACAGGAAGCAAGCTTGGATCAGAAAAGCTCCATTAATCCCTTCTGTAACAGAGATTTCTACATGGATCCTTAGATCAGATTACATAAAAAAAGGAAACAACAACAAAACTGCAAACAAGCCCAAAAGCCCTAGAAAATTCCCCAGGTTTTAATGAGAAATTCAATTGCACAGGTTAGTTAGAAATAGAAATTTTGTTAACATCAGTGAATGGGCAATCATGGTATTTTAAAGTGTTCATTTGCAGATTGTTCCACACAAGACAGGAAACAATTATCCAAGTCCTTAATCCTAACCCTTCATAAATTAGGATTCTCCCTCTGTTACAATTTCTCACCCAGTACCACAAGACCTCATTTGTGGCAGGAGAAATTCCTATTAATGATGGATTGATTCCACATTATGAATATCCTAAAATAAGACAACAAAAAAAGGAAAAGAATTAGTAAAACCTGAGTTAGATCTTCCAAACTCTAGCAGCAGAAACATCAGCCTTCATGCTTCACTTATTATGAGAATGGAAAAATTCCCACTAAAAGGTGGACTGCAACTCATAAATACAACTTAATTTAGTTTATCCTCAAAGCAGTGGACATAAAAAAAAATCAACAGAACAAAACAAAAAAAAAGGAAAGAAAGCTTGAATTAAAGCATTTTTGTCACATAAAACCATGTAGAACAAAACAAATTGTACGTGTAATTGTATTTTCACCATGTTCTTATTATCTATCATAAATCTTGTGTCTGAGTATAGATATTGTACAATTACTTTCAACATTTGGCATAATTGTTTTGATCTTAACTGTTATTTATTCTGAGAGAAAAATACAGAGGATAATATCAGATAACAAAGGGAGCATTTATGAGTAATGATGCTGCTCAACAAACCCATTGTCATTCTCCCATTTAATAACTACAGTTAATGGTTATGTTCTGTGTGTGGCCCAAATTATGTGGCAATTCCTAATATAATGATACAGCTGTGGTAACTCTGCAATCCCTGAAAAGCACAGCAGAGAGTCTAAATTAAAAAAAAAAACAACAAACCCCTGTTTGTCACCTGTCTCTACCCAAATGTTACATTAGTAATATTTCAAATAGGAAAAAAACCCCACTATTAAGCTTTTATATCACAGCAGGTGACATCCAATTCACCTAATTTCAGCCACCAGAAAGTGGAGTCTAATTCTAAAATATCAATTTATTGTAGCATCAATTACCAGGAGATAATTAATTCCTTCTTAAAATGTAGAGGCTGGATTGTTCTCTGGGGAACACCTTCACTGACTGCAGATCACTTCCAGACAAGTTTTGCAGAGTTGGCACCAAACTGGAACAGAAATATTATTGTGATTCTCTGTGTCATTTGGCTTCCCTCTAACAAACAACAACTCCAGTTACTCAAAGAATTTGAAGTCTCAGAAAACCCTCTGAAAACCTCCAATAAGACAGGAAAAAAAGCCCAGCAGGCCACTGATATCCAGCACAGCACTGAGTACAGGAAGAGTTTCTTTTTTAGATTGTTCATTCTTGGGGTCTCTTTCCCCAGTGAACTCTGCAGCGAATTTCCAACGTTGATATATATTCATAATGAGCATTAAAAGCCTTCTTAAGTCACTGCATTGCACAAGGGCTCCAAGTTCCTGAGCACAGCGTGTGGCTGAGGTTCTGAAAGGTGCAGCCCTGTGCAGATCAGGATTCAGCCGTGACCATTTAATTCAGTGCCCCAGGTCGTTCTCCAGACCAGATGCAGTGGCAGGAAGGAGGAAGATTAATGGAGTTGTAACTTCTCCCCTGAGGAAGGATGGGCTGGCTCCCCTGGTACCTGCTTTGAGCAGCCTCTTCACTCAGGCCATCAGCTGAGCCCAGCCCCTGCTCTGTGTGAGTGTCTCATCATTCCCAGCACAGAAATATTGCACCATTGGCACACTTTGCATATTCTCTGTCTGTCTCCAGCAAATATCAACTACCCAGTAACATCCCAGGGCTTTCTTTTCTACCCATTCGCAACTTAAAATTGTTTTCTGTGGGGGAGTCACTTCTAATCTTAATCTGCAAAATACCTGATTGTTCCTTTTAATGAGAGTTTACAAGGACAAAGAAGCTGGAGAAACCCAGACATCAAAATGGTGCCTGCAAGTTTGTCAGAATGAAACAATACAGCAAGTTTGAAAAGACAAATGGCACAAAAGCTGATGTGTGATATATGTATCAGCATTGTAATAATTAGCTGTCTTCAAGTCCCAACTCAATTGTCCTTTTATTTTGCTTAGAATCAATATCAATCCAGTTGATCTATAACTCCCAAGTCATGATTTTTAGCTTGTCCAATACTGGGGTAATTTTATAAGCTCGATTTTTTGTGCAAGCCTTCTTTTCTTTTAAATGTTGATGTTAGTTGTGGCTCAGGACACACAGTCAGTTCCTCTCTGCCTGCAGAACTCATGTCCCCTGGACTAGAGGATTATATCCTGTACTCCTGGTAAATGCAAATTCCTCATCCTCCCCAGTTTGAGCTGACAACATATTTATTTCTTCAGGGCTGGGAAAATTTCAAATCCTGGTATGACTTTTATTTCTTACACTGGTCTTACAAAGCTATGTTTAACCTAAATACTCTTCATTTTGAAAAATCTTCCTTTTTACTTACTCTATTCACTATTGATAAAGCTATTAAATTTTTTCTTCCCCTTAGTAACTACTTAGAACCTTTTAAGTAATAACTTGTGTTTACTACCTGTTTCCTGTTTTTATATCCCTTATCCTGTTTTATTGCTGCTTTTCTGTGTCCTTTTTCACCCAGGTGACTGCCTTGCACACTGGAGCTTTATTTAGAGAACAATATAGAGGATAAAGCATGTGTTAAATGTAATTATTTCCAATCCCTACCATTTACAATATTGTAAGTATTATATATCTTTATATCCATTGAAGCAAATATTCCAACTGCTTTAAAAACTCAGCATTCCTTCTCTTTCTGTTGATTAAGACACAGCAGAGCTCAGTGGCTTGGCAGGCACAAAATCAATACAACTTTGCCCAGTTTGGGGGCAGAGGGAGGCTCTTCCATCTGGGTGAAATGATGGGATACCACACATGGCTCCAGAGCTGCAGGACTTGCTCTGTGGCATCCATGGATTTGCTTCATCCTGCTGCAGCTACTTGCTTAAGTATGGGTCTGCAAATAGTTCTTGGCTTTAGTTTTTAATTTAATTCTTTAAAAATAGCTTACTTAATAAAGTAGCAGAGATTAAACACATTGGAGAGAGTGATTTTTATGGGAAAAATAAATGCCTCTCGTATAAGTGACAAGCCAGTATGCTGCAAAAATAAATAAGACTAAAGATAAAAATACTGAGGGGGAAAAGGGATATTTTGCCAGTGGTGAACCAGTCTCTTAAAAAGAAAAATCACTGGGAGAGGAGCTGTGCATTAATCTGCTTTCCACTGCCATCTGTGTAAGAGCCGAGTGCAAGGGAGGGCTGCGAGAGCTCCGAGTTCCTGAACTCCCTTCCCTCTTTTCTTTTTTAATCCTTCTTTTTCAGCTACAATCTCCAGCAAAGGCTGGTGCTCTCAGCCCATGCTGCTTCCTGGTCCACGCTCACCTGGCTTTAAGTGGTGCTGGAGAGAATAAATGGATGGCAGAGCAGCAGCTGGGGGCAGGACTGGAGAGAGCAGGAGAGATCCTGGAGGGGAGAGAAGCTTCACAACTGTTAAATTGTTTTTCTGCGTACGGCAGGAGCGATAAGACCTGGCTTTATCTCAATGCTCCCTGGACCAATTGTTTTTCCTCCCACTGTCCTCACAATACCTCTACACAACTCTGAAGTCAGGTACTTAAAGTCTTAGCAACTTTCTGCCGTTTTTAAGGCACCAGTGGCTTTGGGGAGGCTACAAAATAAAATTAAGGGCAGAATTTAACCTTCGTTGCTCTGCTGTGTGGTTACCAGGAGCTTTACAGTGAAGTGACCTTTCTATAAATCCAAGGTTTAATTATATACAATTACAAGCCACTTACTAACTGGGTTTGCCATGTTCTGCATGGCACAGACAAACTCCTCCACCGAGCTGCAAAAATCCCCAAGCAGCACACACACATAAATAAACTCGAATTTCTTTAATGCAGGCATCATAATTTAGTTGTTATTTCACTGCAAAACTTTGTGCCAGACATGAAGACATCTTCATCCATAATGATCAACCCCAAAATAAAGGAAGATAAATTGTGTTTGACAATATTAACCTCGCACACGTCTCTCCCTTCCTTTACTCAGTTTAAAAAGAGATTCTTTGCACGAGCCTTGCAATTTCTTTTTCTTGGGAGGAGAGTAAAGCAGTAAGGAAGTCATTATATGGAATAACTAGTGTGGGATTCCCATATGTAAAAGTACTCTGAAATTCAGCTCTTTATAAATCAGTAATTTCTAATTCTTGTTTGGATTTTAGCCGAGTACATTTCCTGTCCTTCCAATACTTAATGTGGCATAAGCTTTATTAAAGTCACTTTTGGAAGCATTTGAATTTGAACACAAAGTCTCTTAATAATAATTATCTGATACAACACATGAATATTGAATATGAATATGATGCTACTCGATACTTCAGTTGCCTGTTACTTTAGAAGCCATTTAAATATGATGTAAGCCTTGAAATGAATTAATCATTCAGTCATGCTTAGGTAACAACATCTTATATATAAGAAGGCAAGAAAAATCTGCTCTACAAAGATTAGAGGGCTGAGAGTTAATTGTGCTCCAGTGACTGCTGTGCAACACAGCAATATCCAAACTCAATTTAACCCTTCTTCTCACTGGTAAAACTGTGTGCAGCAGCTGAAACTCAGAAAAGGCTCTGAAAAATGAGAAATGTTATAACTCTGATCTAATATCTCTAAAATAAACCCTTTATTTTTAACCTTTAACAGGAGGACTGGGGGAGTGCATCACTCTGTCCAGTTAGAGCTTAGCTTAGGGGATGCAGGGTTTGAGGGCACTTTCTTTCTCAGGCCTTTGAAACACAGCAAAAAAAATGGAAGACAGAAATGGATTTTAGGGCATCTTTTCGCTGTCAGGCTGGAGGACAGACTGGATAACAATGCCTGTTGAGTATTTGTCATTTTCTCCTGAATATCAAGTCCCACAAGTCCATGAGAACCTTGTGTACTCACATAAGTTTATTTCATAGGCTCAAAGGATGGTTCTGGTTGGACGGGACCTTAAAAATAATTTATTTCTAATTTTTTCCTTTCTTTTTTTTTTCATATTTCTCCACTTTTTGCTTGTGCTGTCAGTATATGAAAGGCCTAAAAGCTGCCTTGTTTCTGCAGACTTTTTGACAGAGCTGTTCTCTGGAAAGCTTTTCAGAGATGGATGGAGGCTTGAGTAAAAGCCAAAAGGCATTTAGGAGGAAATGTCCTATGGAAAGAGGCTGCCCAGGCCTGGGATAATGGAAAGAACAATGTGGTTTTGACAACTGCAAGGGAAGCAAAGGGGAGAAAAATCAAAAAGAGGTGAAGTGAGTCCTTAGGCAGCTGCTTTTGCTTGTTGTGTTCCATTTTTCCTGAAAGACTGGACTGGCAGACAGCAGTCAAGGGCCTTGCTAGGCTGGAAGTGAAGAAATGAACCTCTGATTTTCACCCAGAGTTTCTCTCCTTCCCAGTACATTGATTCCAACCACTCAAAACCTGAATCAAACTTATTTGAACCTTCTGTCAAGGTCTTTATGCTCAGCATCTGCCAGCTCCCCTATTTCAGTGTATCTCAAAACAAATGGTACTTTGCATTAAAAGCACATCAGCCAAACCCAATGGCTTGCAGGATTATATTAAACTACCTATTGACATGAAGCCTAACAAAAATTAAATAATATATCATATGAAATTCAGCAGCTGAACAAACCTGTATCACTCAGGGCAACTCACAAAACTGTTTCACATATTTGCTAAAACAAGGTGACAAAGGCATTTAATGAAAAAAATTATATCTCTGTTTATCATCATTGCATTTCTTTCTTGCAAATATTCAACCTTTGCACATTCATAGACTATTCAATCCATATTTTCTACAAGAACAGTGAAAATGAAATAACATTAAGATATACAAATTTTAAAAAGCACAACCAGCAAACTGTAAATCCCTACATGCATTCTAGCTGCAGAATTACATTATTTTTTAATATTACTGATACCCATGAACTATTTCAAGACAGAAAAATCGTATTTTACAGAAAATTTAGCAAGAAAATGTTTGTCTTTATTGAGAGCCAGCATTTCATTCCCTTGACTAAAGTGCCCAAGTTAGAAATCTGCTCACACCTTTTGTACCTAAAAGGAGAAGCTGGATTTTCTCTGGAGGGTCCAATGCAAAGCACCTAAGCTATATTCTTACTCTGAATTGCCCTCTGGAGAAATCTCTCTCTCTCTTGTCATGAATTTCATTGGAGGCTTAAGAAGATTACTTTCTGGTTTAGGGACCCAAAGCTCCTGGAGTTAGGGTGCAACTCTCTCTTTATGTCCCAAACAGGCTGAGCTAAACATTGACCCACACTTCCTTTTCATCTACAAATGTGGGCTTAACGAGCTGTCATGAATGTGTAGTACTCGAATTAAGTCACTATTACCTTTCTTTTTCTTAAAATGACAGTCCCTGAAAAGGGAGAGGGAGAGGAAAGGGAAAGGGAAAGGGAGAGGGAAAGGGAAAGGGAAAGGGAAAGGGAAAGGGAAAGGAGAAGGGGAAGGGG
>VYXF01011893.1:488377-521704 GCA_013397295.1 Polioptila caerulea
AAAAGGAAAGGGAAAGGGAAAGGGAAAGGAAAAGGAAAAGGGAAAGGGAAAGGGAAAGGGAAAGGGAAAGGGAAAGGGAAAGGAAAAGGGAAAGGGAAAGGGAAAGGGAAAGGGAAAGGGAAAGGAAAAGGAAAAGGAAAAGGAAAAGGAAAAGGAGAAGGAAAAGGAAAAGGAAAAGGAAAAGGAAAAGGAAAAGGAAAAGGAAAAGGAAGGAGAAAAAGAGGAAAAGAGAAAATGGCATTTCCCATCTTTTTAAGCAGTTATCTTCACTGCTGAGGCTGGCAAGAGCGTAGGAAGCATTTGGACTATTGAAATCCTTGCTATTTGTCCATATGGATTGCCAGCAGCAGTTATAACACTCCCAATCCCATTCTACCAAACTGACTTGCTAAACAGAATTAAGGGCATTTACCCTCTGGAAGGAATATGAAAACGAGTCAGCAAACCCTTGCATAAATCAAGCAAACCCAGAGGAAGGCCATCACCCTGCACTTTGCACGGGGTGACAGAGCAAACACTGAGCTGTGCAGGGGCTGAGTGATTTCTGTGGAGAGCACTATCAACAGCAGGCAGCTCTGTTCTCCTCCCTCAGAGCCTGTCAGCCCCCCTGAAATCCTCTGTATTTCAGGTGCTGTCTCTGGTTGCCTTGACACAAGTCAATGATTTGTGTCCCGTCCAATTTAGCTCATGTGAGGATTCTCCATGTGTCAGGGGCTGATAATCGCATTGATCCCCTGGCCGTGGGCTCAGCCAGGGCTCCCTGCTCAGCACAGGGGAGCCAGGCCATGGGGCTTGTTAGAGTTGGGAAATTGGACTCCTTGGCTGATTTGATTCCAATCAGCCTTGGCAGAGTGATGCATAAAATGGGGAGTGCTAAATGTGCCAATAAGTGAATTACTTTTCACGTTACGTTGCTGGTAGAGATATTGATGAGTGGGCTTTGTCAGCTGGATGTAGCAGTTTGTTGCATTCTATTTCCTATTGAACAGGTGAATGTATTCTGATAAAATGAAGGAAAAAAAAAAGAAAGTGTTCATTTCTAGACTTTCTAAAAAATAAGTTGGGTTTTTTCAGGGTTTTTTTGTTTTTGTTTTTTAAGAGCACCACAGTTACTTCTAATAATTTTTGCTCTTCTCATTAATGTTCTCATCAGGAAAGAACTTTGAGTGAGAAGACCTTTCCTCATGACAATGGACATTCAAAAACAAAGTTTCTAAAACAGATTAAAGACAAAGCTGCTGGAAGTACAGCCAACCAAACTTTTGGGGTACAAGATCATTGCTAGCTGATCCAGCATCAGAGCCCAGTTGTTAATTTTTTCAAAAAATCAGTTGTTGACATATTCTAGCTATTCACTTCCCTGGCTAATTCCCTGAAAACCTTTATTTAAAAGCCCCAAATACCAAACATAAAGTTGGTATCAGCAGGTGATTAAACTGTCAGTGTTCAGTCCCCCATTTATCATATAAGGATGCTCCCACCTGAGACCCCTAATTTGAACAGTGACAGCTTTTCCTGATTCCCCTGTCTCTCTGGTTTCTTTTCGAATATTCCTCTTAAGCACAATGCCTCTAACTCTGGGAAAGTGTAGGTGCAAGCTGGGAGATTCACAGCTCCATTTTAGGGCTGTCTCTGAGCACCCACAGCTCCAAAGAACTTTCTGCAAGGTGCAGATGTTCAGCACCTGTTGAGGAACTCAGCCAGGAGGATCATGTTTGCAGCATGCCGAGCAGCCATGAGCATTTGCAGGATTTATGGAGGTGTTTAAGTCCCTCATGCTCTACTTCCTCAAGTTTTGGACAAAACCCAGTGTTCTGCATACTAAATATTGCAAGAATCAAATTTTAGTATTAGTCTTCCTGCTCTTTAGCTAAATTTTGCCAGTTTGTTTTGTTTTGCTGAGCACAGATTCAAGGAAATTGCACCAATAGGTTAAACCTGGTGGTTTGAAAGAAAAATGTTGTTTAAAGTCAGTGGAAGTAGGGGTTAGAAAGGGAGGCTGTCCATAATCACCTAAACTTGTAAATCAGAATTGAAAGCCAAACACATGAGAATATTCCTCACCCACTCATAAATGCATTTTAAAAGAACTAATGTTTAAGAACTAATTTTTTACTGCAGCAAAAAAACCCCACATAATTAGTCTGTCAGCAGAAAAGGAAATGAAAAATATGTTCAAAATCACTTATGGATGCTTTAACTGTTTTAGTAAAGTTTTTGCTTGATACACTGATTTTATTTTTAAAGCTCAAAGTGACTGGGGGAAAACCGTGGGTGCTTATATTCTGTTGTTCAGTGCTCAATGTACTGTACACTGCCATGTCTGCACTCAAATAAGTGAGATTCCAGGACTGCAAGAATATCAGAAGTATTCATTTGTTGAATTTGCCATTGGACAAGTATTTTCAACAAAAATTGCATATATTAAAATAATAAAGAGCTAGATGTAAATCCTGACTGTTGAAAAACATGGTCATTAATTAATAAATTAAGAGCTGTGATCCTCTTCTTTGGAAAAAAAAACCCAACAAAATCAAAACCAGTGGGTGTATCAGCATGGATTCATTGGCAGGAAATTACAATTCTAAGAGGAAGAAATTAGGATAACCATAAATCCTCTGGTTTGTTAATTCATCAGCACAGCAGGCTGAGCTTAAAGAGCAGCAAGTGAGCACAGGTTGAATCAATGAAACTGGGTAAAGAGTTTCTGTTTGCTCACCTCCAGGTGATACGTGGAAGTTTCAGCTAAAAACCAAGGCAAGTTTTCAGGTGGAGTCTGATGGAACACTTACTGAAATGAGAAGGAAAAATTCAGTTTAAAGTTCCTCCAATACACAGCCATGAATTACAAACCTTACACATTTAGTGGTGGTGAATTAGATGTTTACTTTACCCATAGATTATATGTGGAAATATGGACAATTCTGATGGGAAAGCACAAAATACTGATTTTTTTTTCCCTTCTTTGGTTCACTTTTGAATTAGTAGGCACACATGCTTTATTGTAGGATTGATTACTGGGCTGACTTCAGTAATTAAAAAAATACACAAAGGTTGCATTGAAATTAAGGTACTTAAGATTCATTGAATTCAGCACTCTGCTCCTCTCACAAAGTCTTTGCTGGGCAATGAGCAAACCTCAGGAAATGATCCCCAGGCCGTGCTCAGGGTGAGGTTTTGGACTATTTGCCCTGCTGGGTGATTTCAGCCATGCCTTACATTTCATTATTCCATGCTCAGGGTGGATGTTTGGGCTCCCAATCGACTCTCAAGCCTCTGTGTTATTCCAGAGCCCAAGGAATCGTGCCCAGGCATCCAGTGGGGGCTGCCTGTGCTTGCTGAGTGACTGCTTGGCACAAAGCTCCATCCTGCCCAAATGGCTCCTGGAGAGCTGCATCCTCAGTCACAGCTTGGGAGCACAGCTCCAGCACAGCCAGCACAATCACACCCACAGCACAAAAAGCAGCCTGCTCTTGCACCAAAGAGATGGGACAAAGAGATCCTTAATCTATCAAAGAGGAGCAATAAGATCAAGAAATCCTCATGTTCCAGCTGTACTGGTTGTTTGTATCTTCATCCACGTCATTTGACCTTGGTGCATTCATTTTTCTGGATATATCCCCTCTATTACTGGTCTCTCAATCAGGGACAATTTATGGCTTCAGCTGCTCCCAATTAAAAAATTTAAAAAGTTTTAGCTGCCTAAACATCTAATATGAGAGGAAAGGGGGGAAAAAAATAATGTGGGATGCATAAGCTGAATAAAAAGCAGGCAGTGACATGCAGGACTTTGCAGATCTTGTCCTACAACATCCGCTTCTGCTTCCAAAGAGCAAATCATTCCCAGGAGGGAAGCACACATGAACAGCAGCTTGGCTCCATTGGTTTGTCTGTCTAAATAAAAATAGTTTCTGCCTTAAAGGCTTAAAAAGGACTTGGGTACTGTGTGTAAGCAGAAAAGCTGTGATCTTTACAAAGAAATGATGGTAGCTACAGTTGTATAGTATTTTTTATACAAGGAACTCAGAATATTCCAGTTTTAGAGTCTAAAATATACATTTTAAATCTGTACATTTTCTCCGAGGAAGAAGAGAGTTATCCATGAGTATTCTCAAGCACTAAGACTCTTTCTGTTCTAGTATCAAAGCTGGTTTAGAATTTTTGGCTGATCATTAAAAATACGCATCAGTCAGTTTTGATTTTTAAAGAACCTCCTATTTATGGCTGTGTAACTAAATGTCCCCATTATTACTTCATAACAAAGATCTGTACATTGATACACAAAACAGCTACAAGCCACTGATCTGAACACACCCATGTGCAGAAATGGATGGAGGAATGCACTGTCTGTAATGAAAAATGCTCATTAAAAAAAAAAGTTCCAGAAGCTCAGAAAGAGTACTTAGCCAAAAATAAGAAGAAACTGTAAAAAACCCTTAAATTTAGGAAAATATCTGATACTATCAGCCAAATGTGCTACCCAGCAATGAAACACCACAGACTACAGAAGGCCTTTGTGCTGGGTCTGCACCCTCTTCTCTCATGCTCTTGGTTACCAGTATAGAAAATATTTCCACTTTCACAGCTCCCTGCCAGATCTTTCTCCATTGCAAACGCCCCCCTCCTTCAGTCTGGTTGCCCTCCCTAAATAACCTTTAGCATGTCCCTTTTACATGACTGAGTGCAGTATTCAGGCCTTTCACAGTTCTGCAGCTGGGATAGCACACAGGAAATTGGGGCATTCCAGGAAATGCACCCGATATAATAAATATGACAGATATCACCAGGAGCTTCTCTCTTCATGCTGCTCTCAGCTCTCACAGCTTTGGTGGAAAAGATGGCTGAGAACAGGGGGAGTTGCTCATCACTTCACTGGACCAAGAAGGATACCAAGAAGTTATTTAGGGGTTTTTTTGGTTTTTTTTTCTGTGAACACTCTTGAGTTTTGGCTGCATTCTTACAACTGTATTTAATTTCTGTTATTCACATTCTCTTAGGTAACGAGAAAAATGGGCTGTTTNTGGGAGTTGCTCATCACTTCACTGGACCAAGAATGATACCAAGAAGTTATTTAGGTTTGTTTTTTTTTTTTTCTGTGAACACTCTTGAGTTTTGGCTGCATTCTTACAACGGTATTTAATTTCTGTTATTCACATTCTTTTAGGTAACGAGAAAAATGGGCTGTTTTTAAAAACCTTCATTCCTGGTGAGAAACTGCTCTTATAAGAATTCAAGCTGAACTTCTACAGTCTCTGTTCATGCTTCACTCAGAGAGTAATTTGGATTCTGAGTTACAGGGAGACTTGAATTACCATGACCCTCTGGTTCATGATATTTTTTGAGGATTGAGCTGTGAAGAGCTGGGGAGTTTGTGCATAATTTATGAGCTGCAGCTTCAATATGAGGGCCAGATTTAACAACCATCTCCAGCCTGGTGTGTCTCCTGCCCTGTTACTGTGCTGCTGCTGCTGCTGCTGCTTACACCAGCGGTGTGGGATGGACTGGGAGGCAGCAGCCTCTCCTCTCATTACAGTCAGGCAGCACAATTGTTCCTACTAGGGAACTGAAACCACTTTCAGGTATAAAACCCTTACTGAGACTTCCCTTGTGAGTTCTGGTGGTTTGGGTTTCTTTTCACCCTGTTTGATTCTCTCCAAATCTTCCATTCCTCTCTGGAGGGGAAAGAATGGGAATGATCCTGCACACCACACTTTGCTGTCAGGAAGAGCTTCAGAGAGGGGAGGACACTGAATCCACCATGCTTAAGTTCCCAAGGGCAAGATTTAGGAGTACAGCCTTGGGATAAGGCAGCTCCCTGTTTTCCACCTAGAAATTACTGCCCTGAGTTTGGAAATCTTTCCCTGCATTGACAGAAGCTCAGCTGGGTTTGGATTCCACTCTGGAGACCAAGCAATAAAGATGAGGAGCTACAAGTCTGGTAGGACTCTTGTTGATCAAAACGAGCTTGAAGAATAAAAATTTGGACATATTTCCATGGAGAGTGAAGGGATAACAAGGAAGACAGCAGAGAGCAAATAATTATTGGGGTGTTGGGATTTTGCTTGATTGGGTCAGATTACTTCATTTTTTATGCAATCTAAAATGGAATTTTAGTAAATAATTATAGTATTAGTTTATTATTTAGCATAAATATTTAGTATATTAAATAGCAACTTTATATACCTTTTTAGCCATCAGCTATTGCTGAAGAAGTGAATTATAAAAAGGAGAGGAAAAGGGTGTCTTTAGCACTTGGATAGGCTGAAATGCTGACATTCCTCACTGAATAGTGACAAATTCTCTTTAGAGAGGGTGGCCACTAGAACAATTACCCAAAAAATGCTTAAAAATGAGAATCTGGGAAGCCCCATTTACCTTAAAGCACAGGCACCAAAGAAATCAGATCAAAGTCCAGTAAGGGAAACATAACCAGCAGTCTGAGAAAATAATTGGACAACAATAAGTAAATGTGGTTTGACTGTTTGTGTTTGTGTCTCTTTGAGCTTTCTTTCACTCATCTAAGCATTCATTGATTCTTGAATCACAATTAAGTTGTAACTAAATCATATTTCTTTGAGATATTTTCTAAAGCTGGAGGAGCAGCTCTTCAGTTTTACTTAGTTTCCATTAAATCCAGATTACTGGGGGCATTTTTTAATGGAAAAAAAAAATCAATATTTTAAACTGGTTCATTGATGATTTCACTCAGATTAGAACACAGGAAATTCTGCAATGAAAAATAGGAAGCAAACCAGAAAAATTGTAAGAGAAGGGAGCCCAGATTGTCCTTTATCTTACACCAATTTACACTGCTGAAATCAAAGAAATCTGAGCAGTGAAACGAAATGATGAATCAGACCTAGTGCCTTTCTCCATTGCAAATTTAATGTTACGGAAAATGATATTAAAGTATAATACCCCTACTTTAGGGCTTACCAGAAAATGACTCATGATAAACAGAGTGCGTTTGCAGAAATGGCATTAAAAAATAAATTGAGCTTCTCTCTCAGGCTCATTCAATATTTCAGGGTATAATTTAAATACACATCTTTCATTGTGTTCAAAAATTCTTCCTTGGGAGTGGGAATTCAGAACTTTAGTGGTAACTTAGACATTCATGCATAAAGTTATCAATGAAACTCGAAGTGAAACTGAACATTTCTGAATACAGAAGTAAGGTAACACAAGGAAAGGCATGTTTCTCTTTCCCAAATTGCCTTTGAGTCAGGCAATTTAAGTGACATGAAAGATAGTTTAGCTTTTAAAAACTGCATTTAAGTGCCCATTCACCTTGATATCGAAAGCATTTTTATTGACTTGAACCTGTGTGAGTTCTTTCAGATAAATTACCAAATAAAATAAAGAAATAAACATTAGACTTGCAAAGAATGTAACAGGGAGAACTGACCGCCAGACAGAAGCTTGCCTTGAACAAACCAAGTGGCAATGAGGAGAAACCCATTTTTCTCAAGAAAATACCTAAACTCTCTCAAAACCAAGACAGAATAAAACCCCAAACCCTTTTTGGCTGAAGGCTGCAAGGTTAAGTTGGGTTCCTGAGTGTTTGAGGATGACATGTCCTGTTTTATGGCGAGATATACTCTTTTATGGACCTCAGCTAAATGAAGCAATAAAAACTTCTGCTTTCCCAAACTATCATATCAAGGATATTACTTTGTACTTGCAGCCCTAAGAATATGTATTGCCAAGATTTAGGGAGCTCAGGGCTTTTGTTAAGCCTCTGACATGATCTCCAAGGAAGAGACTTAGGCAAAACTAAGAAAAGCAATGAAATCTGAAAACAATACTAAAAACGACACTGAAATCAATGCACATTAAATTAACATCAGCCAAAGACTAAGAAAATATTTTCTTTCTACCTTCACTAATGTCTGTTTCAAAAATATTTTAAGCTTTTTTTAAAATTTTATTTTAAAGACCAATTTTATTAATTTGGAGAACAAAATGCTCTTCAGCACTGCAGAGTCACAGATTAACTGATACATTCAGGTAAAGTGCTGGGACAATATGAATGAAAATCAATCCATGCAAACATGGCAGAGCTCACTCCATCACTCCACCTCCCAAAGGCCCTGTCCCGTGCACTGTGCTCAAGAGAATTTCTCTGGAGGCCACACCCCACCCCAGAGCAGCATTTTGGGGATCCCCCCCATTGACAGCACAGCCACGAGAGCAGAAAATTCACTGCAGGTTTCCTCTTGGGTTTGTCTTGGACCACAACCCCAGGCAGCCCCAGGAACTGTCTGACTGGTGCTTCCAGCCTTGCTATTGGAGCTGTTTCCCCACTTAAACCGCACAGATTTTATAAAACAAGCCCACAGCAAGACATTTCCATGACAACACACTGCAGCAACTAAACCCAGACTTGAACCAGTTCTCATTTTAGTTCCTAGAATCTCAAAGTGTCTCTAGACTGCAGTGCTCTGACCACAACCATCAGTGCCCCAAGATGTTCTGCTAGAAACGAGTGAGCTGCACATAGGGAGCTGCCCCAAGTGCAACAGCTCCAGTACTTTGCAGATATTCTTCACTTTGATGTTCATTCCCATCCCTTTTTCTGGAGCTGACTGACCAGCAAACAATGCCACCTGCAGCTGAGCTCTGTTCTGTGGCACTGGCAGGGATCTGAGCCAACTGAGCTCCCATTGCTGTTTTTCCTCCATCTCTACACAATTCTTTTTGTTTCTGCAATGCCACATGCTCCCTGCAAGCAGAGAACACATTGCTCCAGGAGTCAGGGGCGAGGTAATAAAGCACAGCTCACCCCTGAGCATGGATTCCTTTTGTGATTCTCTCTCTTGCCAATTCTGTGCTGGCTCAAAGCCACGAAAAGAAAGACACAAGGAGAGAGTGTTGTCACAGATCTGAGAGCTGGGTGACTGATTCTGTAGGACAGGAATGGAACAACCACGTTTCCACCACAAACTCAGAGAAAGACCTGTTTGGCTGGTACTAAACCTAATTAGAAAAACTGCTGAAATAACATTTTTTAACACTCAAAACTGCATTTCAGATTTTATAGAAAACCCCTGGTGTTGCTTTGTGCTCACTCATTGTTCTCTGGGGTGAAACATTCCCTTAAAACCCAAATCCTGTCACAGACACCCCAAAGAATTTGTGGTTTGGGTCTTCTGTAACACTTTATTTAGCTGGGCAAAACTTTCCTAAGTGTTAAGAATGCCCTAGACAATGGAAGATGTCCCACAGCAGCCAGATACTGAAATACTAACATAGACAGATTTATTTGATTGCAGATACCAATCATGACACACAAAGCTTTGAATTCTGATTAAATTGTTGGGTTGCTGTACAAAAAGTAGACTGAGAGTTTAAGTGCTTTGTACACTTCTTGTAAGAAATATCCCTTTTTAGTTAATTCATACACTGATCAAACAATTATTTTGTTTCCATATAAAAATCACAGAAGCATTAATCAAAAGTATTTAGTTAATAATAAAAGAGAAGACAAAAGCCACTGGAATGATAACTTAAAGAGTTTCGTGCAAATTCTAACATGATTTTTAAAGAAGTCAAGTGTTTGATGTATTTTTTAAAAAATACCTTTCTTGATTTGAGTCAATATTATTCTCTAATTGATGAAATAAATGCTACTGCTGTTTCTCTTTGAAATGAATGGACACAAAAATGTTCAAAAGGAATCCTTTATAGGCATCACATGAGGCCACATCAGAAACCTTAGGAAGTTAAACCACATCAGAGTAAGAGCATTAATAGTGGCCTGAAATAGAGGCATTGATCTGTTGAAGCTGAATGTAGACCAAGTATCAAAAGAAAAGCATGCCAAAATTATTTCCTTTTTGAAAAATACAATTAATTAATAAAATGAGACTATTCTATTAAAAAAAAGGAAATCCTTTGTAGCTATATTTCTTTTAATTTTCAATTCTCTAAACACTAAAATTCTGCTGTAAGAAAATTCTGAGTACTGTTAGAAAATACCGAATAAGTCCCTATTCTAGATGGCAGCAAAAACTTATATGAACAGAAATTGAGATAGAGTCAAAACTCCTGGTTGTTAAAGTGACTGTTTTTTGTAAGATGCTCAGTGTGAGACGAGCTGTATAACCCTAGTTTGTCAAAGTTCTGGAAATGAAAAGATTTCTCAAGTCAAGCATAATCCCCATTCAGCCTCTGAAAATGCATCCTCAGAGTTTTGCTAACACTCACTGACAGACCTGGTCAGGAGCTGTGAAATCCCATTTCACAGCACAGCCAGGTCCTGCTGAACCCGTGCCCAAAAAGCCCCACCTGGGAATGTTCTGGGCTCTGTGGGGGCTGCAGGGGCTGTGCAGGAGTGCAGAGCACACGGGCCCTGCAAGGCTCTGCAAACCTGGGGGGCTCCATCCCAGAGACCTTCTGAGGGGTGAAATGGCAGAAATGCAGCTTGCTGTTGTAACTAGGCAGAAGTGAGGCATTCAGCTGACAGCAGGACAAAGTTTTGGAGGTATGAAACAGCTCAGGACTGAATTTCATCCAGTTTTACTCACCATTAATCTGAGTCAGTTCGTACAAATAAGCTGGAGCTTCAGCAGCAGAAAGGATGCTGGATTATTTTTCCTGTTACTTAAAAAACAACCACCCAAAAACTTAACCTTGATCTCTCAGCTCCTAATTTTTGATTTTACCTCATCCCACACAAAACCCTGAAACCTACTTGCCATTTATGCCAGAACCTCCATCTGATTCCAGAAGGGGATGATGCTCCTAACAGAGTACTCAGGATGGTATTTCTGTTGATGTCCTCCTACTGGTTCTGTGCTGGCATTTTTATAACATTATTAACTAGCCAGTATTTTCAATGCTTTTCTTCAATGTTACCTCTTTCACAAAGACAAAGGGAAGCCATTAAATAAAATCATCCCCGTTGCATGCATGCTTTTGTCTTGTCTTTAATTTTACAAAGACGTCAGGAAAAGTGAGGCAAAGCTGGAGAATTCCAAAAATTCGGAAGGCATTTGACAGCGAATTTTTTCTGTGCCTATTCTAAGGTTGCCAATTTTATCTGTGCAATTGTTTGCAGCCTCTCCAGCAGCTCAGGCACTTCTCTCACACTGTTGGGGCACAGACTGTTCTCTCCAGCAGGCAGATCCTTCTGGAACGTTCAGGATCCTCAGACACAGCTTCTTTCCCATTCTCTTGACACCAACACGTTTCACATTTTTAGAAACCTTCATTGCAGCCTGCAAGTCCTTCCTTACACAGACAGCAAAAGGAGGACAACAATACCAGACGGTTTTGGAAAAGCCACTTCAGTGTTGCAGAGTGAGAAGCGATTTATGGAAAGCAGTTTTCACTTCCTTTGCTGCCCCACGTACAGAAGAGGAATAAACACCAAGGCTCTGCAGAAATGTGAATTCTTTGGGAGAATCAGACCCTTTAACAACACCCACCATAAAACAACAGCAAAATGAGTTACTTGGGATTGAAGCTGGTTTAGAACCAGAGGAAAAATGTTCAGTCGAGATGGGCCAGAGGACCCTGATCAGAAATCCAGAGTAAACACAAGGCTGAACAGTTTTTAACTACACCTTTATGGTAACCTTAGATTTTTGCTTTCTTGAGGATAATGAGTCAGTCCAAACCAGTTTTCTTTTCTGGTGCACAAATCTATAGAGTGGAATACAGAATATTCTCCAGTGAAGCAACTGGTTTCCGTGGATACAGCTAAGATTACACTTCAGCATATTTTCTCTTTCAATTCAAAGTCTAGAGGAGCTCAATTTGCCTTATTAAGGAAAAAAAAAATTCTTTAGTAGTCTGTCCAGAATGCAGACAAAGGAAAGCCAATGTAGCATTCTAAAGCAAGAAGTCTTGTGAGGACTGCTGCCCTTTTAGTCAGAGATCATTAAAAAAAGGTTACATACTTACAGCA
Source organism: Polioptila caerulea (assembly GCA_013397295.1). Lineage (NCBI taxonomy): Eukaryota > Metazoa > Chordata > Aves > Passeriformes > Certhiidae > Polioptila > Polioptila caerulea. Next base: position 500,292 of record VYXF01011893.1, read on the forward strand.
ATAACTGCAAAAGAAACATATAATTTAAACACTGGGAGGATGTGTGCCATTCTAATAATTATTTGGAAAGTATAATATGCATTTAAATGTTTTCCCTTGAACATTTAAAATATTTTAATGGATATCTTTCCCAAATCCAGAATGATATGCTGCATGGTAGATCTATTTTTCTGTAACAAACAGACTGTAACATACCAGAGTAGAAAATCTGTACTTGTGAGACTTTTAATGTAATGCAGGATCCAAAAAATTCCTTGAAGATTAATTTTTATTTTTTCTTAATATTCTGGATACAAGAAACCACGTATTTTTCATATTCTATTTAAACCATTTGGTGACCCAGGCAAATTTTTGTCCTTGCTGTTGGGTTCAGACTCCCACGTGTTTCTGTGTCTCATTATTACTCCAGAATAGAAATGTTCCTTCAGTTACAAAGATAAAGGATGTTAAATGACTCAGTTACTACAGCTTCAATTACTGAGTTGCCTCCTCCATTAACCTCTCAGCCACCTCTGTTTTTATAGGAATTGTTGAACTGGAGGGCTTGGCCCTACACAACAGCCACGTGCATTCTGGTGACATCTTAAGGCAACTTCCTACAGATTCTTGAATCAAAACACCACGATCTAGAATTGCACACAGTCCCAAGAATCCATCATTTTTAGCTACCAGGGAATCAGGGGAAGACTGATATCCCCACAAAGTGAAGGAATTCTTATTCCAAAGGGACAATGCAAGCGCTGAAGAGAAAATCTCATGGCCTCTCATAAGTTTACGTCCCTTTAATATGGCTTTTATTGGGATCAATGATATTGATTTCCACCAAACAGTCACTGCTTGGCTGCTACCTCCCTTGGCTGTTTAGGGAACACACATTGTATTTCTGCTCTACAAGCCTGCAGTGTCAAATAATTCTATGTTTTCACCCCCTGAAGGATTTTTCCTGGCTTTGCCTGCTTTTCCCAAGCTGAATCCCTACCAAGACACTCCCCAGCTCCCATCCAATTTGCCAGCTCTGGCCCTGCTCCTCTTTGCCTCTTTGCAGGGAATTGTTTGCTCATTAATACAGGAGACAGCTCTCTGAGGCTCCCCAGCTTCTGAGGGGCTGTCGGAGTTTCTGAGCCACATTTCTTATTCCAGACAATGTCATGATAAAATTCAGCAGTGCTCAAATTTCTGTTCTTTCATTAGGGCTCCCTTATCTATATAAACATTTCATGTTCTTTCTTTCACAATGCCTAGAGGTTTAGAATAGTTTTATGCATTTTTTGCCACTTCTATCTTTAATCTTGATCCCAGTTAGTTCTTTATAGTTGCCAGAGGCTTGCTCTTATTTTTGTTTTGTTTTTCTTTGTTTTTAACTTCAAACACAACTTTCTGTTCTACTTCCTGCACTGAATACTGACAAGTTGAAAGGAGGGAATACAGGAAACACAAGGCAAGACTGCATTAATCTACAAAACCTCTTGCAGATAAGTAAGCTTCTGCTTAATTCATATTCTGCCAGGGTGAGGCCAAACTATGAATTCCAATAAATATCTAAAATACAAAAAAAAAAGGAACAATTGCTTGTAGGACTTCTTAGATATTTTGTTCATATACCTTCAAACTGCATTTTTAAAAAAATTATCTTCCATGAACACATTTTGATGAATACTTTGCAGAAGGTACTTATATTTTAAGAAAAGTTTTGTTTGTTTCAATGGACTCTGTAACTTTGTGTAGTTTTATGTGCCTACCTCATGAATATATATGCATATATATCACCACTATACTTCTCTTTCTGGGATAAAAAACGGCCAAGAAACATATGGTGTCTATAATTGAATACCAAAGGAGCCACGTAAAAGACCAAAATTACAGCATTCTATAATGCCTTACACTTTTTTTTTACCTGAGAGGAATTTTAAAAATCCATTGCTTTTAAATTAGACTTTCTAGAATTAAAATAAGTCTTCACTTACCATTCCCTTACTTGTAATCACACATTCCATACTCGTAGATCTAAGAAACATTTATTCCACTGCTTCTGGTAAAAGTGAAATATATACCTGGATTATTAACTTATTCATTTTGATGCATTTAATTTAAATTTATACATTTGTAACTTATTAACCACACTGCACGTTAATTTTGTCACAAGTAGCACTACCTTTAAAAATGTTGAGATTTCTTCCAGCTATGAAGATTTTGGTGAAATTGTTGGCAATTCATACAGGGAAGGTGTTTCTGCTTTAATCTAATATTTAGGTTACAGAATGCTAAAAAAAAGAAAGTCTTTTTCATAAATTTAAATAGCAAGGATACAAATTGGTGAAATATCCTGTTAAATTCCAACAAATATTTGAAGACTTTTTGCCTCTTGGCATTTTTCATCTCAGATCTGAAGTTTTATCATCATCACTGTGAAATTACATCCAATCTGCTACTAAGTCCTGCCTTCTGAAAATAGCAAGTTTTTTATTTTCTTACACCCACCACCTCCAGTTTTCTGCCAATTGTTAACAAATCTCACGTCACTGGAAGAATTAAGCTCATTTTGTAGATTCTACTTTGGCCCCGACCTCACACAACTGAAATTACAAACCTGTTATTGCCCATCTGTAATTGTTCCTTCCTGTGGCCCTTCTGTGTGAATCCAGCTCTGTCCCCACCCCAGGGACTCTGATTTTCTTTGTAGTTGTGTGAGGGGCACCGAGGGGAGAAACCAGAACCTGTCAGGTGAGGTTCCTCAGCAGAGCATTAATCTGAGTCCTGCCCCATCCCCTGCACAGCACTTGCCATGAAACTTGCAGGAACTTAATTATCTTGGAGACTTCAGTCCCTTTGTCAAATGGGGCTGAAATTGGCCGAGAAATTCCACATTTACCTGAGGGAGCAAGGGAGAGCAGGCAGAGGATGCTTTCACACCAACTCCCTTTCCTTAGGACACAGGGCTAAAATAACTGTGCAATAAATGGTTTGGAGGAAACTGGCTGATGAACGTACCAATTAAATCACAGGCAAGTGGTTTCTTTTTGCATTTATTATCATAAATACTCTGCTCTACCCTTTACAGAATCTCATTTAACCACATTCGTTTTAAAAGAACAATTTCAGTCCGAGTTTTGTTTTTGTGGCGCACTGAGGGGAAAATGTTCTCTTATCTTCAAATGTTATTAGCTGGAAATAAGTGTAACCTACGCTTTGAGGGCCTTATTGCAATTTAGATAGACAATTAGATATCCGACACCAAAAAGAAAGAGAAAACTTTGTAGCAGAGATTTTTCTCGTGGTGCCCCAGGTGACTACAGCAGACTTCCTTCTGCGTTCAAATGATTAAAAACTACAATATCCTTCAAGCCATTTTTAGAAAGCTATTTGTAATTGCACTATCAAGTAATAGAACTTTTTCAAAATTAGCTTGTGAGATTTACATAGGCTTTTAAGAGGAAGGTGAGCTGTGTGCTCGTTTGCAATAGTTCTGCTCTATCTTCAAGGCCGGAAATTTGCAATAGAGGAAATCAAATCCTTCCTTCATTTAACTGGATACACAAAGAAAAATTTCAACCTTGGAGACTTTCAGTAGGTTCCACAACAAATATGCATCACTTTACTAACAAAAGTACATGTGTCTGTTCTGTGACAAGTCTATCCTTCAGGACAGGCTGAAAATGAATTGCTTTATGCTGTAAATTTAATTTTTGTTTAAAAAAGCCTTTCTGGTTAGATCTTTGAAGGGGACAGAAGAAGAATATCTTTGCACTTTCATCTAGATGTTGTCAGCAGCTACACTCAAAGACTTTACAGAAGGAAGGAGTTTCAATGATTTAATCACAGGGGACACAGGAGAAAATTTGTGATTTAGCCACTGATGTTTGTGTGGCAGTTTGCATGTTGTAAATGGGAAAGAGCACCTAGCTTGAACAGATACTTCTTTACAGGAGAAATAATCTCCAAAATTAGAGGCATAAAGCTATGTGAAGCTTGGTTCAAAAGAATCTGTAGAATCATCCACTGAGAAAGCTTGATTTAAATGGTGCTTTGTCTTACACTTAGGAAACATTGCTGAGAAGAAGCCAGAGTGGAGCAAAGAATAGAATAAAGAACATTGGCACTCCCTTGCCAAAAAAAAAAAAAAGACAGGAAAAGGAAAAAAACCTACAAATGCAAATTGTTTAGCTTTCCCCTAATTTGTAACTGCATTGTTGAATCATGCATTTTATCAACTGAAATCTATACCCTATGAACTTTACAGGAACCCCTCAGAAAATGTCTTCATTTTTCACTCACATATTTGCATCAGCCTCAGATCTTGGGGATCTGAGGACATATAATGTTGGTTAAATCATATTTTCATAAGCACTGGAAATCTGCATAATTTCCTTTTGTTAAATGACTCCTTCAGCACGCAGTGTGCTGCAGGCAACTCATTGCTCACATTTGATAATTAGCTTTTGTTTAACAGCGTTGATGAGTGATTTTGCAGCAGTTGTATTTGGGCAGAAGTCCCTGTGATGTGTGGGGATGACCCTGTAGAATGTCCTTGCTCAACTGGAGCCCCAGAGTCCGGGTGTTAATTGGCCACAGAGAGTAATAGAAATGGATAAATGGGAGCAGTTTCCTCAGTGAACTGAGAAATGTCTGTGGCAATTAGACTCAATTAAAAAGAATAAACATCAGCGGCTTTGCTAAAACAGCACTGCAAAAATGTTAGCACACTAAGAGATACCTAAAGGTCAGCTTGAGCAAGAATAAGGTGTTACCTTCACCTGGTCTGCTCTGGATACCTCCTCTCCTTTTTTCCTTTGTGAAACAATACTTCTAGGATATTTAAAAATCACCTCTCGGAAGGACCAGATGAATCCAACAGAAGAAAATTTGCATCTTTTCAGACATCCAAGATTTCTGGAAACAGAGAGAGGATGTGAGATTTTAAAATAAGAAAATTAAAGGTAATCAGGAAAACAGGCTGCTTTATTCTGTTGGAATACACACAGTGTATTCTCCAGTGTCTTCTGCTTGAGAGCATCAACTTCCTTTTTACCTGCATAACCAATTTATTTGTCATCTTCATTTAAAGCTTTCCTCGTAGCTTCCAGATTCAAACCTAAAGAACTCATTAAAATACAGGAAATGCTGCTCTTACCTCATGGATCTCAGTCATTCAGTGCCACCGTTCTGTCACACTGGATCTCAGTTTGTCCACACAGTAACCTTATTTCTAAATTGAAGAGAATAATAAGCAAATATTTTTTCAATTAAAATGTACTTTGTAACTCATGTGGCTTCTCATTAGAAATCTGAACTCCAGGTATGGATAAATATTTTTATATTTCCAAAGATTTTTAAGCTATCTAACCTGGCCTGTTGTGTAGATGCTGCATTTAAGTATGTGAAAAGTCACTTTTTAACCCTTTTTGAAAAAAAAAACACGATTTGACTGACTGCTGGAAGACAAAGAGAGTAATTAATGACACTTCAAAATGTGTTTAAGAACACAAATATGTGGAAAGGTGTAAAATAAACCAGAGCTTACTTGTTTGACATAAGCCAAAGGCCCATTGAAATGTCAGTGGAACTGCTGGCAGATATCAAACCAAGCCTCTGATTAACTTCAAAAAACTGCACAGGAGGATCCTTGACATTCTCTTTTTGTTTGACCTTTGGAATCATTTGGCCTCCTTGTTTTCCCGATTCCTCACTTCCTCTTCATCTTTCTTTTCTGGTGGAGACAAAGAACGGGAAAATGCCTCCCCTGTGGGAGCTCCTTGGGTTTCACTGGAGTCAGCCCCGGAGGAGGATTAGAGACTTGGGCAGGAGGGAAATGTTCTGGAGGGCTGTCGAGCTGGTCCATGGAGCACATGAAAGGGCTCCTCCTCTCCGCTCACTCCGCTAATCCTTCCAGCCATTGTCGGGTTTGCGCGCAATTCCCTCACCGCGACGGAACCAAATCCCGACGTTCACGCGGGCTTGAGAAATCAATACAACCTCTAATTACAAAATAGTTCCTTATGAGACATCAAAGAGTTTCTGGCAGATATTGTGGCAGCTGCCATTTTCCTACCAGATCACAAGCAAACATGACTGGCAGTACTTTGATTTGAAATTGTACCATCTTGTCCTTTAGAAAACTATTTTCTCACCTAACAGCAGTGCACCTGTATCTGAAACTAATCTGAATTTAAATTTTTAATTTGATAATGCAGTTTAATTCCTTATTTGTCCCCATACTTCACTATGTTTTCAGGAAAAGAAGAAAAAAAATTTACCTGGAACTTGTATTTTTCATTCATTTACACCAATATTCTTACAGCACCATAAATGTAAATTGCAATCTCTTTTTTTATCTACTACTTAAAAACTAATAACAAACTCAAAGGATAAATGGTTTATAATGGCAGATTTTATGTATTTCAAAAGCAAAAAACCCCAAACCTCAGAACATTGATAAGCTGATAAAATAGCAACCTTCTAAATCTCCAAACAGAAAAACATGAATTTTCAAAATGGAAGCACATATCTGTGAATAAGGACAGTTTTTATCATGGTACTTTCTAACTGTGAAATTCTCAAAAATCAGAAAACATGATGTTTCATAATCCTGACACATTAACTTGTGTTTCCAGTTTGCTCATAGAATTCCTTTTATTTCCAGCTAAAGGAAATGCTGGCAAAATTAAATGTCTCGCAGGAAGACACAGACTATTTGAAACATATATCCTCAATTTAATGGAGTTGTAAATGCTTTCATGCTACATAGTGGAAGGTCAAGTTCTTTAACATTTCCCTCCACACATAATAGAAATAAATTGTATTCTAGTTAAATCTACCTAGTCTGAGTTCCTAGAAACTCTTGTATCTAATTTTAGGATCTTTTATTGTCTAATACTGAAATTTTATGAACTACAAAAGCATTACCTTTAATCATTGTGCCAGATACACTTTAGAGGAGTTCCTTGTGAGATTATAAATCCGTACATTTTTGTTCTTACCTTAGATTTTTTTCTGGTGAGATTTTTTACAGCTAAGAACATGTAATTTAACTTTAAAGGGAGACACCAGTGAATAGAAAACCATTAAATTGTATCCATAATTATATTAGAAAGCAATCTTTGATGGAATTTATTATGAAGGTATTTAAAAATCTAGGGGTTTTGCACTAAGAGGTTAAACTATCTAAAAAAAACCCTCAACAAACCAAAGATGTAAAAATAAATATAGTCAATATCCAACAGCATAATTTCAATTTAGTTTGCTCTAATTGACAATCATAATGCATTTCAAATAGAATATTTTAGACTTTTTTTCTGCTGTTATTACTGGCTGTAGCTCTGGAATAATTCTGAGCAGTCCCACATAACTTCCTACCACCAAAAAATTCCCATTGTACAGGAGCAGAGGTTTCCAAATGGAAATGCAGAAATGGATTAATTCTTTCAACTACTTTCAAGATATTCCATTCATTACTTAACTAATTATTACAGTGAAATCATAATTTTTGACCAAACTATGGCAGGTATATAGCTACTATCCTTTAAACTGGGTAGAATCTAAAGGTAAAAACGAGAAAAAAGTTGAAAATCATGCTGAAGGAGTACATAGTCCTTCTTCACTTAGCAGGGGATTTGCATTTTTGTTTAATTGAAGAGAATTTTTTAAAATGAAAAACAGGGTTGATGCTGTCAGAAAGCCTTACCCAACCTCTAGGTGTCTATGACTTGGGGTCAAGCAGACCCAAAAGAAAACAAGTTACTGCCATCAGAGGTATAAAAAATTGGTTTTTCTCAAGGGAATTTAACAAAAGCATTTCAGAGAGCTGAACTTGGGACTCTTGTCAGCAGCTGATTCAGAGCTTCATGTCCACAGAGCAGTCAGCAAGTTTTCCATAATGGGATCCAACACCGACTCCTATTATGGGCAAAGGCAGTCACCCATAAATGCATTCAAATTCAGATTGCTGAGTGAGCCACAGCTTCCCTTTAGCTGTTTAGCACGTGCTCTTCAGATGCCAAAAAAGCTCCGTTCCAAAGGGGAAGTTTTACACTTACCAGCCTTGGGCAAACAAGGAGGAGTGAGCAATACAAACCCATGGAAGTCTCTTCTTTTAGATGATGTAAAAAACTTCCAGATGTCTGAGGGTTTAGTCTGTGCTTCTTTTCTCTGTAATTAATATATAATCACAAGTATAGCTCATAATGTAAACAAGTTATAAAAAGGTTTTATCATATCTAGGGAAGATAAAAGCTATAAACACTCAGCAAGCACAGCAAAGAGAATGTCTGTACATTGGTCCAACATTTCTAACAAATGGTTTGGCCTTATTTAGTAGTTATTTTTAAGGAAAGGCCTAATTCTTAAAGATATTTACAATGTTGAGAGACAAGGATAAAACATTAGACAAGCAGAAAACAGAGCCTTCGATCTGTTGATTAAGGAACAATCCCACTTGCAAATATGGTGGTGGTCTTCACAGAAAAACTTAACCAAGAATGGGGTTCAGCTTTTAAATGGAATGCCAAAAATAACCCAAGTGGTCAGCTGCTCCAAATATACAAACATAAAATATTCTAGTTTATTTCTTAAGGAAGTGTTAAGAAGTTGATGTGATGAAAACCCAGCAGAACCGAGCTTCTGAGGAAGGTGGAAATTACAACCACATTGCAGTTTAGTTGTTTGTGTGATTAATTGTGGCTAAATATAAATATTCATTGTGGAGCAGAGTCCTCATAAAAAACTTGTGCTGCTGTGATAGAGAGCCAAATGATATTTAACCTGTGAACTTCTGAAAATCATGCCTTCTTAAACTGTGAGTGAAAAACAAAGAGACAAAACACTGCTAAGAGATCAGGGGATGGCACTTTGGCCTTGCTATGGAGGACATCAGTCTTGTACTACAAAGAAAGAAAGAAGAAAAGACAGAATTTCCCTTAGAAGAATTGCAGCAATTTATTAAAGAGAGTGGAAATGATGATTGTGTATAGCATTAAGAGGTCCATCTGGGAAAAGCAATCCCATTTAGCAAAAGCAGAGAGGCTGCAGAAAAAAAGGAAGGGGAGATTGGGTGTGAAATCCAACACTCTTTGAAGTCAATGGGAATTTTGCCATTGATTTTGTTGGGTCAGGATTTCACTCCAGGTGGATGCAGACTGTGCTCTGTGAGATCCATATTGAACTGAGGTTTCTGATCTCAAAAGCCATATTAAAGTCACCCCCATGTAAAACTAATGTAGCAGAGTACAGAATAAACCTCATTATTTTTTAATGGGGGAAAATGAAAAGATTACTGTTAAAACCTTGCTGTTAATACAATTAAAGGCAGAAATGCATATTTCAACATTTGCCTCCTGTGTCTATTTTGATTTTCCCTTTTAGTTTTCCTCACTGAACACTCTTCTGCCTCCCTGCTTCACTCTTTATGCTCTCTTCAATGCTTAACTGCAAATTCCAGGGGCAAAATCAACAAATTCCAGTGACCAACTATCATAAACCTACTCCCATTTTTATACAATCCAAGTATAATCCACTTGCACTGCTCAAGTTTGTAACACACAGCTTTAAATATATTTTAGATACATTTTTTTTTTCAGTGGGGAAAAAACACTCTCAGATGCTGCTTCTGTTATTATAAAGCAAATTCTGATTTATGAATAGCATATGAAAATGTCAGCTTTGAGTGATGTGACATTTGATGCAAATAAGTTATGCTACAGTGCTATTTTTACTATTGTGAAAAAGCAACAATAAGTATAATTTATTAATAATATCATAAATAATACTCTTTATAGAGGGGTTCTTTCTCATGAAGAGCAATCAAAATTACAGTAAGCCTCGTGCTTTAGCTAGGTTACCTTTACTCATGGGAAGATGCATTTTCCTTTTCCAAAATTGCACATATCATAACAGCTAATAACTTTCATAGAAACCATGTCCAATTAAAAGCGAGAACAAAAGAAAGAAAAATAAAATTTTCTCTGCTATTCAAAAATGAGCCTTCTTTCGAATTAAAATTACTTCTTGAACCTAATGTTAAAAATGTGTGTTCATTCCACACACGTATTTAATGGAATCAGTGGTGCTATTTAATCAGATGCTGGAGATTTAAGTTGGAAATATGAATATCAGGCTGGGAAAGCACTCAGATATTCTTTACCTGCTCCTTTCCTAGGGTTTGGTAAATGTATTTTTAATGTAAAAACATCTCTGCTGTCCTCCATGAAGGGAAACCCACAAAGGTGCAGCCCCCACCTCTGGCTCCTTCCCTGCTGTGCCAAAAGAACATTTCAGTTGTGACCATCACCACTTGAACAATCCCTACCTAAAGCTGGCAGAGCTGTGTCTAACACACTTGAGTTTAATTTAAAAATATGCTTGTTCACAGAATGCAGAGCTTCAGAGAACTGTTGTGGATATAGCTGAAAATTTCAGAATTTAATATTTTCGAGGCTTCAGAGAAATATTCTAAACCTTTTCTTTCCTGTGGAGGAAGACTGGATTTCTGAAGTGAAAAAGTCATCCTCTTGCTTTTCATGTTAACCATGTCAAATATCTACTAAGTCTCATTGAAAATAAAGGGAAATCTGGATAGTTTTGAATTTAAGGGATTGAAAAAATTGACCTTTTTCTGGACAAAATTTCCCTTGTTTTAGATAAATCTATAAGAATTTGCCTCTCTGATAAAGAAATACATATATTCAAACATTTGATCCTTTTATTAAATGAGAATTTTTCTGTGTAAAACATACTTCATTTTCTTCCAATAAAAAGTGAATGTTCTGAAGTTTAGCTTTCTTCTTTTCAAAGCTGTTTTCTTTCACGTGTCCTTGTTTAAGAGATGGATCTCTCTAAACATTTCCAGAGGCATTTGTCACTCATTCAGCCTTTAACCATGTTCAGCTTAAGGCTGCACATCAGAATATTCCAATCCTCCACCCAAAATTCAAAAATCACTGCATTCAGGGGCTGCTAGGCAAGGCACTTCCTACTAATGGTCACACTGAACTTCAGCGTCTAAAATATTTTTCAGAGAGTCTTTTAAGACTAGAATCATGTATAGTAGGTTGCTGTCTTCAAATTGCTGAAGACATTTACAAACTAAAACTTATTTTTCTTAGGTCTATGAATTTTAGGGTTTAGCATGTTATTAAGAATTAAATTATTAAGCTCTTTTGCATCAATTCAACAGAAAAAATAGTAAATTTTGTTCATGTGTTTTGAGTTTTCTCTCAAATCAGGTTCTCAGCGTTTGTTCAGCGAGAGTTTTGTTTTTGAAGGATAACAAAATGCCTCTAATAAGGAACTGTAATTATGTATCAATAGTGAGCACCTTGATGGTCACATTTATTGTGTTCTCATCATAGGAGGCACAGTTTTCCACAGGCAGCTCCTTGAGATTTTCCCTATGTGCTTCAGTCCTCTGCTTTGACTCTGTTTGGAGTCTTGGATATTTTTCTAAAGGCTGGAAATAGTCCTGGGGTGGAGGAGGAGGGATGGGAAGAAGTGGTGGTGCTCTGTTGAGAATCTCTAACAAGCAGTTTTCTGTCTCAAGGGAATGTGCCTACACATCAGGCTCCAAGCACACTCTTATTTTCACCAGAGCTTCAGGACCCAACCTCATTTGTTGCTGAGAAATCAAGGCAAAATTTGTTGGCATTCTGGGTTCTAGAATTACTTTAAGCATAAGCTTAAATACACAATAAAGTTAATTTATTGACTGAACAACTGTGATTTACAAATACTTTAGTGATAGCAACCACTGGGGAGAAACAAAAAAAAAAAGCTGTTAAAGCTTCTGAGAGTGTTGTCACATCAGCATTAAAGCAAAGAAGAAATTTAGGCTACAAACAAGAAACTGGTTTATAACTCCCAAAGGGGTGAGATGCTGAAGCAGCCTTCTTGTGGGAGGGGAGGGATAGAGAAGAAAGCAAAGAATCCATTCACTCTAAAATAAACTTGACAAACTCAAAGGACCAGCCTCAGCAGGGGAAAGCCTTTCTAGGCCTGTGTCACCAAAATGCTTGAAGGGATTGTTGAAGCAACTTCAAACCTCCTGAGGTGGCCAGTGAGAGTTTGAAGGGCTGAGCACAGTCCAGGAAAGGCACGAGATTTTTGGCAGGGCTCTGCAGATGGGCTCAGGTTAACCCAAATGTGAGTTAACAAGAACACCTCGCAGTTGGGTAGAAAATGAAACAACCCCCAGGTTGTGCAGCAAATCCAATGAAAAGCACAGGAACACTCTGTCTTTCCTCTCCCACAGAAAAGGCTGCAAGTGGAAAGAAAAATGAGTATCATGAAGGCAAGCCCTGTACCAATCCATCAGGTGGTTTGGTTGCCTGCTGTATTTTCTATTTGGTGCTGCTCTAGCTCTAAGCACTGAGCCTCTCTACAAACGCTGCTTCTCTTAGGCAGCAAGGTGGGAATGATGTAGCATTTGTGCTTTACCAGCATTGCTCTGGTTTGAACCATTCCAGAGCCTTTTGTGTGGTATTCCACTACAAATGCAGGCTGCTCAGTCTGCCTCAGATATGTCAAAAATTAAATTAGTAGTGAAACTAAGGAAAACTGATTTCTGTTGTTGATGTCAAAGACTAAGGCAAAAATTAATAATAAAAAAAAGTAACTAAAAAAAAAAGACTGATAGACTAACTAATACAAAACATATGCAAGGAATATAATGGAAAAATTAATGCAATCACACAATAATTTATTCCTCACTAGGAAAAAAAACAACTATTAAAAGTTATCTCATTACAAAACACCAAAGGTCACAGTTAATTGTCACAAATTATCATTTGCTTTAGTTTCAATGTAAAAAAACCCATAATCCCCCAAACCCCAAACGCGGGGGTGGTGTTTTCCTTGCAGGGGAAGAGCAGAGCAAGGTTTCACCTCCCCAGGAGGAGCTGCTCACTGGTTGCACACAGAGCTGGGTGTGTGTGCAGGACTGTCCCCTCCACCAGGGCTCCTGGGACCACACAGACCCTGGGCACCACGGGTTCAGCATCCCAGGCCTGCTGGGCTTGCAGGGCTGCCTGCTTTAGGCTGAAGGTTGCCATGGGAACCCCCCAATTTCCATCGTGAATCGCTGCATAAGTCAATGTGACTCAGTACAAGCACTCACTGCCAGGGGAAGGTTTCAGCTGATTAGCAAAGGCACAGGTCCTGTGTGGAAGTGGGAAGCTGAAATGCTCAGGCAAAGCCTCTTGAATTGCCCAACCCATCTTCCCCACACGAGGCTCCTCTCTGCACTTTGTACCTGGTGTGTGCTCCCTGCTCACTTGGTCACTCAAAACCCAGATTACTCACATGGAATAATTTTTTATTTTTTTTTTTAATGTGAATTTAACCCCTGCACAATTAAATCTAAACTTTGAGTTGTTGGACAGTTTAGGTTGAAGGACTTTGAAGATCACCTTGTTCCCATCCCTTGCCATGGGCAGGGACCCCTCCCACTGTCCCAGGGTGCTCCCAGCCCTGTCCAGCCTGGCCTTGGGCACTGCCAGGGATCCAGGGGCAGCCACAGCTGTCCCTGTGCCAGGGCCTGCCCACCCTGCCAGGGGAGAATTCCTTCCTAATATCTAACTAAACCTGCCTTCTCTCAGTTCATCCTTGTCCCAAGTCCCTCTCCAGCTCTCTTGTAGACCCTTCAGGCCCTGGGAGGGGGTCTAAGGTTTCCCTGGAGCCCTCTCTTCTCCAGGCTGAACCAACTCAGTCTTCCTCCCACGCCAACCAAAACCCAACAATTTCTTGCACGGAGCTTGAAACTAAAATGAAGTTTCTTTTGCTGGAGCCTTGGGTCTGCTTCTGCCCTTAATTACTTAATTCAGCCTGACATTGCAACTTCAGAGTCTGACTTCTGGGAGCATCTCAGACATTTAAGTGAGCTAAGGGCAAGACACAAAAACTCACAAACGCCCCAACAATATTTATTAGCACTGTGACTAGTCTTAATCAAGAGCTACTGCTAACATGCATTAATTCCACACCCATACCTCTGTAATCTTACATGCACCTACACACACGTTTCTAAAAGCAAATTTCAATGTATGAAGGAACTACTGGAGCAGGCATAATCAGTTTTGCAAATACACAAGAAAGGATCAAAGATCAGATGGAAGTTCTTCAGAAAAAATGTCTAGGCAGTGTTTGAGTCTGGGCAAAGCAGGAGTCAATGTCATGACATTGGTGAAGGCAAATATCACACTGGGATCTACAAACAGGAGTTCATAGCTGCAAGGTATATGAAGTGATCCCTATTCACACAGCATGCAGAGAATTTCTGTTAAAATAGGAGTTTTAGACATTCCAAGGCATTGGTGGAGGAAAGTGATGGGAGGGATGTGAGGTCAAGGGAAATATGCCCTAGGAAAGACAGAGTTAAGTACTGCATGGCTGGGAGGAAATCCTGAGCTCTTTAGGAGTTTAAGAGGCCCTTGCAAAAAGGAAGGATATAATGCTTTCCATGGTTCTTTCTGAAAAGAAAAATGTCAGTGGAATAAATAAAAGTACTGAGGTTATTCTATGAGTAATTTCCATCTGAGGAATTTTAATCTCAGAAAAAGACCAAAGGAGAATATTGCAGCTATCTCTACTTTCAATTGAAAAAAAAAATTTAAAGTCAGAAATAGTTTGGTGAAATGAAATGTAAGAAAAAGAATCTAAGCTTCTGAAAAATTAGCCAGAGGCTATTTAAACATGACATGTTTATTTTCTAACTCCAGGTAAGCAATTTCTCTAATTTAATAATCTAATTACCAAGTATAAAAGTTCTAAAACCTTCTGGAAAAATAACTGCTCTCTTTATATATATATAGTATTGAGTCAATTATACTTAACTTAGACTTTCTCATATCTCTTGATTCCAATTGTTAAAAAACATTCTTGAATGGGGTTGCATGTCAACACACATAAAATGCAGGGTTTTTCCAAAGAAAGAGGCATCTTTTCAAGAGGCTCTGCACAAGGATTGCTATGCACAAATTGTCTTGTTATCCACAGATAACACATTAGGCTCTACATTAAACCTCTGGAAAAAGAACCTGCTCTTCTCAACCTTCTTCTAATAAATACTTTATGTGTAGCTGGAAGGTGTGTGGGCAGGAGCCTGTCCACTGCCTGGTCTCCTGAAAGTCTGATTCAATAATTGACTCACCCAAGAACCCTAAAGGACACTGAAAATATATGCAATATGTACTGGGAAGTGTGATACTTAATAGGACTGTGCTCCCTTTTCAGTTCTGCTGAGACACACGTGCCAAGATTTAGTGCTGGGGAGCAGACATGACAAAAAGCATTCTGTCTTTGAGAAGCTTTAGTGCAAGAAGAAAAGGCTGAAATAGCTGTGGCTTATTACCAACTTAATAAGATTCAGATTGCTACATGTCTTGGAAAGAAAAAAAGATTTCCAAATTGCACATTTTTTTTTCCAGAATACAGGTACAATTCCTGGTATATCAATAGCCCAAGGGTGCAACATATTGAACGACTTATTAAAGATTCATGGTACAAATTTATTTCCTAACAACACCGTAGGAATGTGTTGTTTTCCATTACAGGAAGCAATGCTTCTCAAAAGTGTTTACAAGTCTCAAATTGCAAAATTTAATTTTCAAATCAAATGAAGCATAATGAGCTTCACGAGCTCCTCATTCTTCACACCAGGTTTAGCTGCAAACACAACACAGCAAAACAAATTAAGAGGGGCAAAGCAGGTGTAACAGAGAACTCTAAAGGAACATCTTTCTCTTGACCAGTGGCATCCAAAAGAGTTGTATAAAAAACAGAGAATGGCCAAGTTGCCAATCTATCCTCACTTCTGAGATGACAAAAAAAAATTAAAATTTGTTTATATCGTGTCATATAAAAGCAGCTCATTGTGAGATGTGTAGCTGCATACAACCTGTGTCTAAAATCTTTACCAAAAAATGTTATTCTTCTATAAATATGCTCTTCCTGTATGACAGTACCTGCTGGCAAAGGGGAAACTGAAGGGAAATATTTAGCAGAATGAGAATAAGAATCACCAAGCAAATTACAGGTAGATAAAGTGGATAATTACTACATCTATCCTTTTGAGACCAATTCCACAAGAAGTGAGACTGATATTCTACATCAACTAAACTTCTGTGTGAGTATCACTGATTGGAAATTTTGAAATTTGGTTATTTCTATTGATCCAAGCAAAGAGAATCAAAATAGGAGCATCACTGCCCTTTTCAGTGAACTACTGTGAAAGTTGCTATTGTTAAACAAAGAAACCCAACAAATCAACCAAACTCCTGAATGTGTGTGAAAAACAGACATAACTGGAAATTTTCAGCCTCACATGCTTTTATATATTAATGACTTAATAAAATATTACAGCACAAATCCTTAAATCAGTTTTGAATTAGTTTTCCTTGCCTTTCTATCAATCATTTCAACAGATATTTGTTGAGAGGAGAAAGCTCACAGCAATTTAATTCTAAATTACTCATTCTTCTAGAGTAGCTTTGCCTTAATATTGTTCTTAAAAAGACCAAAAGATGTTTAACTCAAAAAGAAGCTTTCATCAAAAATAATTTAAAATATTTGGGGTATTTTTTTTTAAGAGAACACTCAACGTAGCTAAGTAACCCCAGGCAAAAATACAAAACCACCTTAAAAACAAATGCCAAGACAGATTCCTGCCTCCAGGTGAGTGTCAGTCTATTGTGCACCTTTCTGAAGAGTGGCAAAACCTTACTAATCCCTGCTGCTCAAGGAGGGTTATTCAGGAGGTTGTCAAGGCCTGGAAATGTGTTCCCTGCCCAGTTGAGCCCCAGATCCCCTGTGAGTGCCCAGCCTGAGCCTGCCCCTGTCTCCTGCCTGGCAGCAGCCCCCAGACAGCTCCTGTTGCCCCAGGACAGACACATCTCCCCTTACACAAGAAATAAGATGCAAATTCAGAACAAAAGAACTCAACCAAATGTTTTCTGTCACACGGCAACTTGACAGATTCACCCAAAAGCCAAGAAAGTAGATGAGGTACAATGAGCTCCATGGTGGAGCTGGGAATCCAACTGCACAAGGAAATTTTAACTTTTCCAAAGTGCCATTAAAAAAAAAAAAAAACCCAACAAACTCCCAATCAGACAAATTTGCATAAAACTTCATAAATGTCAATAAGTGTCTTGCCTGTGACATACCAGTGTATGAAGAGAAGCCCAGGAGAGGCAAGAGTTTAGTTTTCCCCTGGTACTCATTTCCTTCTGGTTATGCCGTGACAGCTGGAGAGTGAGTCTTAATATTTTTCAGAAGTGAATTTAATTGCTTTAGAGAGTCAGTTTAGCATATCACTTCAGAAATACCCCAAAGCTACAAGCAAACCCATTGCTAGCCAAAGAGCTTCTTATTTGTGAGATCCTTCCTTTACGACTGCAGTTACCAAATTATGTTTTCAACACCTTACTGGGTATTCCACAGGTGGCCTCCAAATCTTATCCCTGTTGGAATATTTTCAATTAAAAGTTTTATGATAAGAATCCATGATAGTCTGAGAACTGTTGATGATGGATAATGGGCTATAATCCAATGAATTTGGGAATTGGGGGCTTAAAGGTTATCCTGGCAACAAGAGTAATCCACTGGGCAAAGCAGTTCTAAGGAAATAATGGTTTAAAATATGGTAATTTGGGCAGGAGTGGTAAAGTTCCCTTTCTGAAAATGACAGTAGTTCTTAGATTGAAAGTTGCTTATGTCAAAGGAAACAAATATAGTTTATAATTAACAGTCATTTACCTCTACTGAGAATACAAAAAACCCCTAGAATTTCTGGTTTAATTGTAGAAAGTTCTCTAATCATTCAAATATCTCAACTATATATTTTCAATTATATACAGTCCTGGCATAAGTGTGTGATAGATAAATTGTATTATTAGCAGATTAGTTGTCTCAACAGACACCTTTGCCATGTGAGGCACTGATTTAGAAAACACCCATAAGAAAACCATTATTGTATATTTAAAGAGAATATTGTAAGGTGACAAAGTAGTGACTTGGTATTTTTCTACATTTTTTCCTCTGGATATGTAACAATTGTTAAATTTAATCATCATCTTTTTTCCGTAGTTCAAATCATATTGATGTTTTTGACAGTGACAGGAAGTTTCTTATTACCAGTCTTAACATTTCCCCTCCTTTCTGCCCTTTAAATTTTAGAACAAATTTCCAGTATATAGCAGTTTTGTCCAGTAATAATAACCAAAAAGACAAGAAATCTCTCCTAGTGTTATTCTAAACCTATAAATTGTGATGACTGAAATTTTCACAGTCAGTTTTTTTGCCTCCAAACAAAGTATGCTTAAAGGGCACACGAACAATTCTGCTGACATGTGCTGGGTGATATTTAGGCCCATTTATTAATTTGTATTTTGCATTAGGGAATTTAGTAACTAGCTGTGAAATATAACTGCATTGAAATGTTACATTTGTTAGGTACAGGCAGTCTCTTTACAGCTATTTATAGAGTACATCATTCTAATAATCCCATTTGCTTTGAACTCAGCAGAGTCTTTTAGACAGGAGAAGGTTATTCAGATTCCAGTTTTGTGAATTTGGACCTTTCTGTTTCTGTGTTCTGGGTCAGCTGCACTGGCAGGACTCTGTGGGCAAATTCCCTTTGCTGTGACCATCAGAATTCACAAAGAGCCACCAGAATCTCACAAATCAAGGTCACCTTATTGCAGTCCCTCCAGTGGAAAGCACCTGGTAAATGCAGCATGCAGTGAGAATGACACCACGAGACTTTCGTTTTCCTACAGGCATGAAGGGCTCTCTGCACTGCATTTGTCTGCCATTCTCCCACTTCTCAAGTACTGAAAGCAGGTTAGTGATCACAATTGCCTCGATTCTTTTCTCTCTACAGAATTATGGCACTCCTTGCTTCTGCAGCACAGGTGAGGAAAAACTGCTATTTCACCCCAGAGAAACAGTCTCAAATTTACTGTCCAAACATTACAGAAAATGTACAAAAACGTTTTACAGGACACTTGATGAACACTCTGTTTCTAGTGGCAGTTTTATTTCTTTGCAGATTTGAGCACATGGCTGATCTCTAGAGCTTAGGTCTTTTAAGAGAATTTAGGACAGTTTCAGCCATATAAGTAGGAATTAAAGAATAAAAGTCAACTAATTCATAAACATACATTTAGTGTAAAATCCAGGTAAGATCAGCTCATCTCTGCTGTTTCTTTGCTAAGCCTACTCTTGTATTTTCTATGTCCTATTCTTTTTTAGTCTCTCCTCCAACCAAAGATCTTTCCATGGCCACGACACTTCTGCCTCCATGACTCGTGTCTGTCTGATAAACAGATTGTACCTGCTCCTGTTTCATCTCTCTTTGATGATCTGTGCTAACAGCTCAGGAGCAAAACTTTTTCTAGCCATAAATGAGTATGAGCCCCCTGATTTGTCAGGCCTTATTGGCACTTCAATAGTTGACATTAAAAGAAAACAAAAAAATAATCACAAAGCCCCAAAAACCTAAATTGAATTCATAACCTGTCTTGGCAGAACCCTCAGAAGCAGAGTGCTGCAGTTTAGAAAGAATATAGCACGAGTTACCATACTGGCTAACACACCTCAGAAAAGAAAACCAAAATAAAACCATCAAATCTAAATGGGTGAGGTGCTAAGAAATGAAATAAAAGAGCCACCAGAGCTGGTTCAAAGATTATTTACACATTTGCCTTTTTTTCTGAGATGCAGTATTTCAAAGCCCATTTCTCATGTAATGCTCCAAATTGTGAGCACAACATTTGCAGTCGCTGACTTTTTATTATATTTTTAAAGTGGTTTAACTACATCAGGAATGTGTTTTCATGACTCAGGACAGAAATCTACAGGGCTCTATTCATGCAGAACAGAAGAGACTCCTTCATTTGAAAGGGACCTAAAATGATCATCCAGTCCAGACGAATACACAATTATGAATTGTAATCTATAAACACCACCACCACCACAACTGCTGTTTAAAAAGGGATTAATTTGATTTTAGTTGAGATGGCAACAGACGAATTAAAATAGTGGATAAAACCTTCTGTACCAGAATAAATTGGTTGGTCACTCCTGAAAATGTAAAGCATGAGTTTGCATAACAAACGGTGCAGAGGAGTTGTCCTGTGACAGGACAGGGTCTTGGGTGTCACCTGGAAAGTTTTTTGCACAATTTGTATCCACAATGCCTTTGATTAAATTTTAACCCTGTTTTCACTGATCTGTGCCAGTGCTGTTTCAGGGCAATGTTAAAAAGCAGCAGCACATGGGCTGAACAACAGGAGTTCTCTACAAGCTTTCTATTTAAAAACTCACAGAAGCAGTGAAAATAATTGCCAAGTTCAGCAGAGAGGGGTCACAGCTTTGTCCTCACATTCCCACACAACTGCCTGGGACGAATGGAAGGTGAGAGAGGAAATATATAAATAAACACTCCCAGATTTTTATCATTCCTTTCAGCTCTATCCAGAAAACATGGCAATATTTTGGAAGAAGTTTCTAGATGCTGAATGACAAAGTAGACTCTAATAAAATATTATACCAACAGAATGAAATCTCTTATGGTTACTTTCAGTGAAAAAGCCCTAATTTAATATTTGGACCTTAAATACAACATTATTGATGATACTTCTAAGTTTTAATACATGTTTATCTAAATTTAAATTTACTAATGATACAGGAATTTAAAAGGCACCTTCAAGCTGTAATTGGAAATCCCATTAAACCACAATACAAAGCTGTGCTTATATTTAAAGATCAAATATTCATCTAGAAGTTATTTGGATTCTTTCTTTGCTTTTGGGTTTCAAATAAATCATTTTGTAAATGCTGGACCTCTATGAAGAAAAAGAAAATTTACTGCATAGTTGTTGGATAAATAATAGCTCTCCATGTTCTGTCATTTCATAGTTTAAAGATTATTTTTAACACCCAGAATAACCCTGGCAAATCTCTTGTTTTTGTCATTGCTAGCTGCAATTTGGTCACATTACAGAATATTATTTAGTGGAAACTCTGATTGCTGAAAACTAAATTAGGTTTGGGACCATGGACTGATCAAGGATTGATATCTTTTGCAGACCTAACTCTGAGATTTCACCATCACAAAACTCGCAATTCTATAGGAAAACTTTCAAAACCTGATTTTTTTTTTTTTTTTTTTTTTTTTTTTTTTTTTTTTTTTTTTTTTTTTTTTTTTTTTTTTTTTTTTAAGCCTTACATATAAAGAGGAATCAGGAATAAAACACGTATCCTTGAGTGATGAGTTCTTTTCATCTTAGGGAAGAGGAGGGAGACTTTCTGGGAGGTGTCTGTGGTGATGAGAGGCAGGGATGGCAGAGCACAGCTGGAGCAGAGGCGTGAGCACAGGAACACAGCAGCACAAATTCAGCTGAGGCAGCCACCCTTCCCTTCCCTTCCCT
>VYXF01011893.1:533023-555369 GCA_013397295.1 Polioptila caerulea
AAAAACTAAAGCAAAAGCAACAAAGAGCTGTGCAATTCCAAGTTGATATTGTCTCTGTCCAATGAATGTTCAGGGCAGGTAATTGTCCAGCACATAATTATAGTCATATATTACAATATTACAATATTACAGTCATATCTCTGTGACTACAATTACAGATAAAAACCCTGGATAAGAAGGCATTCCATGCAGAGTTTACAGGATATCTCTCTTTTCAGCGTTGACCCACCTTTAAAATGTGATATTATATGTTTACCACACCTATTATTTAACACGTTATAAAATGTTCTGAGAAGTGCAAATAGAATGCAGAAGATGAGGTCTCTCTGCTTTGCAGTTATCAAAAAAACTCTGAAACCTTTCCTTTTCTGAGGTGGGGGAAGCTTTTTATTTAATTTTTGACTTTCATTGCAGGAAAGCCACTAATGGAAAAAATATTTTCCCAGGTGCACTAATCACAGTTGTCTGCAGCTATGAAACTTCCTGGCAGTTCTGTGATTTAAAGCACACAGGGTCTATTGACACTCTTCAGGCTCTTGGCAGCCACGAGGCTTCCCTGAGCTCATGCACAGCTCTGACAACTCTGTTTGGAGCAACAGCCCTCCCTAAAGTCTGATGGAGCCCTGCCCTTGGCTGATTCTCTGGAAGGGAAAGTGGAGGAGGAAAAGCACATCTGAGTTTCTTCTTGGACAATGTAGCCCTGCTCCCAGAGTTTATTCACATCTATTACCTGTAAAGAGGCAAGGAAAAACACCTCTGGGATAATGTGTATTACCTGGTTTGCAGCAGCAGAGAGGATTTTGGTAGCTCATGCATGACCCTGTCCTGTAGCTGTGCTGCACTTTAATCTCTGACACCCTTTCCTTGCCCTCTGACCCACTCAAATCCCACCCTCACTTCCAATTTTCCCTTTCACAATCTCCCTTGAGGCTCCTTAACAGCTCAGAGTAGCAAAATTACTGAGGGGAGGAATCTATTCTCCAGAACCCAGCTGCTGCCTCCTCCTCCTCCAGCACTGCTCAGTTCTCCACACAGGGAACTGGGAAAACAAAATTAATTCTAATACATGACAGCACATCCCCTGCCTACAGCTGCAATATCTGCCCAGATCTGAAGCACCATCACTCTCCCATCACACACAGGGAAGACATCCAAGCAGAGATGGCCCTTAGGTACATTCCCAAGCCATCTGTGAACATTTTGGAGTGCATTCCAAAGCACACTGGACACTGTGGCATCACCTGGAGTGGAAGAGAAACACAGAGCACACGGCTGCATCCAAACCCAGGGAGCTTGGTACTACCCCACCCAGCTCCTTTGGGCTTTATTTTACATTTCCAGGGCTGTGGCCAGTGACTATCAGGGAATGGTCTGGGCTGGAAGGGACCTTGGAGCCCATCCAGTCCCAGCCCCCAGCCATGGGCAGGGACACCTTCCACCAGACCAGGCTGCTCAAAGACCATCACACTGAGTAACACCCTGCTCAGGGATGATTATTTTGCTGCATTAATAACGTCCTGGAGAAAGACAAAGCTTTTTTTGGGCTTTCTTGGAAGCAAAGCCAGCAGAGCCCACAGTGCTGCTGAAGCTTTCTGCTCCCCATGATCTGTGTACAGAAATAATGCATTTGGAGCCAAAGACAAAACCTCAAATATATTACTGAACATGCTGCTAAGACTAGAAACTTCTGTCTGAATGGATTTCTTTCTCTTAGAAACTATGCCAAATTGATTTCTTTAAATAAAGGTTTATTTTAAAGGAGGTCCTGTTCTGTTCATTGAGAGTAAACTCTTTTGGTAACAGCCTGTCTTTTGCAGTTAATTGCTGCTTGTCTCCTTGGATATCATCATTTGCATAATTGTGATTCTTTTCAATAAAAGGGGATTATATCATCTTGGAGAAGCAAACATCATAAAATTTAAATTTACATGAAATTAAAGGAATAAGTGTTCCATGGTAACAGCGCTATTAACTTGCACCAAAGAATAAAGTCTTTAATATTATAAAGTCAACGTATTTACAGAAAATCACTTAGACTATGCTGCTTCTCAAATGTCATGCAAAATTAAAACATCAGACCATACTTTGAAGCATTACTGAAATAAATATTAATGCCAACTTTAAATGTTTGTAATAAGGACACAAGGTGCTCCTGAGGCCAGTTTTGTCTTTCTGAAACAGGAAATTTGTAACCCTTGTAAGTGAAAAATAAGCAGTTGGATGGCAATTTTATAAATAAGAGTCAATTTTGAAGTGTATGTTAAAGTTTTTCGCGCTTTCCATTTGACACATTTGCCTAACCCACGGCTGCACAAAGAACTGTAACATGTGCCAGTGAGACTCTGAGGTTACAGCAGTTTTTCCTGCCAGGGTAACTGGACCATTTATTCCTTCCTTTTTTATGTATGGATTAATTAATTGTGTTTGTTCTCATTGCCACTAAAGCTGGAATTTGCCAAGAGCCTGTGGCAGGCTAATCTAATTAAGAAAGTGCTTTGTAAGCTGAAGAACAAAACCAAATCAGTTCAAAGGTCTGACACTGACAAGTTACCAACTTGGATTCTCTAACATTGTCAGTGTATTCTTATATAACCGTAGCACATTTAATACTCTAAGAATTTAATTAGGCCAAACTCTGCTTTAAAGACAGAAAAACAACTGCTCCCACCTCCCTTTCCACCTTGCACCATCCAACTTTCCCACGAAGTTTCTACTTTCTGTCAAGTCAAATATGGCTTTGGTACTTCAGAGAGTTTGTTTGCTTCGAATCCCAAAGACAGCTGGGACTGTCATTCATATCTGCAAGCTCAAGTCAGTCAGTATGGGAACAGAGCTCTGGAATGGAACACAGTGCTCAGCACAAGCTGGAAAAAATAAACTTTCAGTTGTTGAGGAAAGATGATGGAGATTCAACACAAGATATAACACATACTGAAAAAACCCCAAGCACTTGGAGAATGGAGCACCTGCAGCTTCTTTGAAGGTCATAAAACTCACTGCTCCAGCTTGATAACAATACTTTTCCCTTAACCTGTTTAGAGTGTTGAAAAATCATCAAGCTAAAGAATCCAGATGTCACCATGGTCTGGGGGTGAATGGAGTGCAGCCTGTTGCCTCAGCACATGCAGCTCTCCAGCTTGGAACACAAGCTCTCCCTAGGAAAAAAACTGTTGGCCACAGATCAAGGAGCCCTTGCCTTCTGGAATATTTTCTCAGCTGAAGACTGTTCAGGAAGATGAAATGGCAGAGCCTGTGGGGCCCACTCTCAGTGCTGTGTTTTAGCTGGTTCCCCAAATGCCAAATGCTTTTAACCCCGCAGATGAGAACATCCCTGCCCACCCTGCTCTGCCACATCTGCTGGGAGCGTTTGGGGATCCATGGATTGATGTTCACAACAAAGCAAACCATTTTGTCACAATTCAGTGTACACACTGAAAAAGATATCCAGAACAATAAAAATAACTGTATTTATTTTGGGCATGGATCTTGGCTGACATAGCTGGCTGGGAATACAGACAATGCAGAAAATCAGCCCTCATGTGCTTTGTATTTGCCTTTCTCTTTGCAGCCAAATATGCTAAATGTTCATGCACAAAAATAAGCACTGAGGGAAAAAAACAGTAACTAAATACTGGGTGGGGAGATGTTTCAGTCACTCATTCAGGACAAAATAAAAAATTCTAGTTCTGCAATAAAGAAGGACTAGAAGTCTTCCTGTGCAAAGAAACATCTTTGCAAAGTGCAATGGCACAAACACAAATGAATAGCAATTCCATAAGTGTCCTAAATTCACCTAAGCATGGCACATATAAACACAACAAAATAATTTCTGAGACACAAACTCATATTTGACAAAGCAAAAAAAGGACAAGGAAATGACAGGCATTGACACCTTGAGATATTTGCAAGTTTGGAAGACTGATTTCAGATAAAAACCAACAAATGTGTGTTAGTCATTATATTGCACTGGACCCCTGGATGACAAGCACATTTATGAAATAATATTATACAGTGTGTTGCAACTCTGGATAAAAATTAATGGCCATGGACAGCAATTCTGCAACACAGCCTTGTAACCTCTGCTTCTGTGTAGAATAGAGGAGATTCTGTACAAAAACCAACCTGCCATAAAATGTACAGTATATGTATCCTTTAGAAATAAAATGTAGGGGACAATTTCTGGGTTAATTTACTGACTTCACAATTACTCTATTAAAAATAGTCTCATTATTTAAGGTCTTGGGATGTTGGAAGTGTTATCATGAGTAAAGATGGGGTTTTTTCTTTGCAACTAGAG
Organism: Polioptila caerulea; assembly: GCA_013397295.1. Taxonomy (NCBI): domain Eukaryota; kingdom Metazoa; phylum Chordata; class Aves; order Passeriformes; family Certhiidae; genus Polioptila; species Polioptila caerulea. The sequence goes on from VYXF01011893.1 coordinate 537,321, forward strand.
AGGAAAAACTCCATCACTAAAAACTGTTTTGCCTAATTTAATCTGTAGGGTGGTAGAGGGGGAATAAATAAGTGGACAAAACTCCCAGCCAGGTGGCAAATGACAACAAAAACACATTCTCTGGTGAAGAACAACTTCATCTCCTCTCTGTAGTAACCTGGTACAACCTGGGGCAGAGCTGGAAAAGATACAAGAGTGTCTGCTCTGCTCCCAGAAGGGAGAGGAGCAGAAATGGAATAATTTCTCCTCCCAGTGCAAGGACAGTGAGTACTGAGCTCGAGTTCCACCTACACAGGCAATTGTGCACAACCCACTGTGCTCAGCAGGAGAGGCTGTGCCTGGCTCTGAGACGTGAGAGCAGAGAACATTTGGGGTTTGAGCCCAGGAGGGGACAATCGTGACAAAGCCACTGGCACCAGGACTCAGAGAGCCCAGGTGCTCCAGTCTTAGCTGGATTTTTCCCAGCAGACAGTTCTGGACAGGCTGCCTTGCTCTTGAGGACAAGTGGCTGAAATCAGAATAGTTATGGCTGTTCATTAACATTTTGGGGGTGGCTGCTTTCAGCCTGTCCTTTCTGCTGGGATCTGCTCCTCTGTAACCCCAGCAGACACTTCCCAAGTGTCACTGTCAGGATTTGCTGTGGCCCTGCTCAGTTACCATCCTGCCTCAGGCTGGGAGCTGCAGCACAGAAACAGCCCCAGAAAACCACACAAACAGCTGTGATCTTCTAAAGTTTTGTGTCAAAGTCCTTGTGCAAAACACCTTCAGCAACTGGTACTGCACTGAGGTGTGATTGTGGCATGGTATAAATGACATGGATGGAGATCACAGAACCCTGGAGCAGTTTGGGTTGGAAGGGACCTTACAGATCATCTCCTTTCCAATCCTGTGACGTGGGCAGGGCCTCCTTCCACTGCCCCAGGGTGCCCCAAGCCCCTTCCAGCCTGGCCTTGGACACTGCCAGGGATCCAGGGGCAGCCACAGCTTCTCCAGGAATCCATACCAGGGCCTGCCCACCCTCATAGGGAAGAATTTTTCCTTCCTATCCAATCTGAAGCTACTCCCCTTCAGCTTTGAGCCATTCCCCCTTGTCCTGACACTCCAGATCCCTGTCCAAAGCCCCTCTCCAGTTCTCTGTAGCCCCTTTAGGTACTGAAATGGGGTCTAAGGAAGTCCTAACTTTAAAAGAAACATCTTGCTCCTACTTCAAATTAGTTTAGTGCACATTCAGCCCAAACTGGCCTCTGTGACCAATTACTGCTGGCAACCCAAATTAGAGTTAAAATATGTGTCCCCATGCATTTCTCTGGGTGGTTTTGTGCAACAAACACCATGATCAACTACCTACCAACCATTTTTTCCTGGAAGAAGAGCTGTATCATCAGTATCCAAAATGTGTTATGAGTGGGGAAACGATGAATGTTTTGTTATGGCACCCTGAAGAACACACAGGCACTGGACCATTTTTTTTTTTCCTAAAAAAATCCCAACAATAAAATCCCAAAGCAAGACAAAGCCTAAAACCAAATCAAACAAACAAAAATAACACAAANAACAAAGCCTAAAACCAAAACAAATCAAACAAACAAACAAAAATAACACAAAGAAAAAACAAACCAAACCAACAACAACAACAAAAAAAAAAACACACCAAAAAAAGGCTTCACCAATTGAACACCAGCCACAGGGTAATTTTTCTGGAATTACAAATATCCCTGGCATATTGCTACTCTCTAGTCCAGATTCACAAGCTTATGCAAAATATTAGCTGTACATTACACCCAATGTGTGATTTGAAGTCTGGATTAAATAGCTATTAAGAGATAAGAATCAATGTAGAGCGTTCAAATGCACAGCAAGCCCATTATTGCACACAGGCACCACAGACTGCAAAGGAGCTCTGTCACCTTCACAGCCCCTAACAAGTGAAATGTAAGTTATTGCTGCCACCAACAGGATGTTCCCCAGCATATTTCAGCTTAACACTTCTCCAAATTTGCCTTTCTGTGCAAACACCTGGATGCTTGTAAGGCTGATGTGATATGAAACTCACAATCAGCACGGGAAAAGCTGCAAAGCAATTAATTCTGTGTTTCCTAATAAATCTGGGAAGTGCATTCCATTCCCTCCTTGCAAAAGCAGCCTACAGAGATCAAGAGAAGTGTCGTGGGTTCTGTTCAATTACTGCAAAAATAAATCCAGACAAAATCCCCACCCAAACAGCCCTGAGGAAGTGAAGACAGGCTGTAAAACGGGTGAAGGGTTCAATCTGGTGAGTGCCACGGAGAGCAGCAATGACACAATCTGAATTTCTTCAGGAGCAACAGAGTCTCTACAGATAACACAACTGTGATACAGCCATGCCAACTGAAAAGAAAGCAAGATTTGGGCCAGAAAACTCTGCTGCTGTTGACAAGTTCATCCTTTTCATATTCTCCTGCTTGACCTGGCCTTGCTCAGCACTTAAAATGAGTGGAGGCAAGAAATTAAAGAGAAGGAACAGCGACATTTCATGTGGTAGAGAGACAGAGAGGCTTCACCAGTGACACTGCCCAAGCTTTGGAGGAGGTGGCTCCAATAAAAGCTGAAAAAGAGCTAAAAAAAAAGAAAATTGTAAAAAAAAAAAAGTCATTACAGCTGCTATGATATACTGATAAGTATCAGGCAGATGATAGCAAAATTATTGTCTGTAACAACAAAGCTTTGACAAGACTAGCAGATTTATAAACAAATCAATTCTAATCTGCTGAAAGGTCATCTCTCCATTAAGACTGAATAGGAATGAGATTAAATTACATGGTTGGCTACAGATATCTACAGCAGGGCACCAAACAGGGGGAAGGTGGCACAGAAATGATGCAGAGTGATACTCCATGGCTTTGCTCACAACACACTCACGTGAGGCTGGTCTGTGAGGCCAAGTTTGGGGTGTATCTTTAATGCTTAAAATGGAAAATCTGACTAAAGAACTACTGCAGTGATAGTTAACTCTGTTCTCCCACAATAAATATTTATTTCTTATAAATTCAGTCCAGCCTCTGGAACCTGCACAGGTAAGATTCAGCTGCAGTGTATCACTCTCTGCTGTTTTACTTCCTCCTCAATTTTACCTGATAAAGACCTTTCATGAATTTCTGGTTTAAAAAAGGAGACTGTTAACAAAATCTATGAGCCAGAAACAGGAGCAAGGACTGCTCATGTTCAGTTGTACTGGAGAGAAGAGAAGCAGGGAAGGGACAGAACAACTGCAGCCATCAGCACTCCCCAAAAAGGTTTTGCCCCACCCAAAAGGATAAATTATGAAGAGAATTTGTTGGAATTTTTAAAATATTTTTTCCTAATGTCTCCTTAAACCTGTCATTATATACTTTAGCTTAATTAGCTTATACTGGCACCTATTGGTAGAAAATACAGTTTGCATCACCATTATCAGTTACTGCTTGTTCTTTAATCAGCTACAGAAAACCTGTTGATGGTAATTATTAGTTAGCACCCTTCCCTCTTCATTAAGAGTAGGATTTTTATTGTTTTAATTGTGTGATGGGACAGAAATCAATGACAAAACCAGACTTTGCATGGAAGCAGGGCCTGCCTGAATCACAGCAAGCAAAGCACCATTTACAGCAACTGTAGAGGAGGTAAATGATAATCACCCTTTGAATGGTACTTAACTAGAATAATAATGCTAGAAAAAAAACCTAAAACCAAATTAATAATTAATAAGTAAAATAATATTTATGAACACTGTTCCTCTATGGGTCCTGTGTGGAAATAATTTTCTAATTTTCTTTCTTTCCCTTGTTTGATAATTGATTCAGAAAGCTGAAAACTCAGTTCTTCAAGAGTAACTTAGTAGATCATATCAGGAAGCTAAAATAATTTCAAGGATAAATTGAGTGTAAATTTCTCTGTAATTGAAATCACCTCCAAATGGAAGTCCTGATTTGGAGACTCTTTTTGCCCCTTAGAGACTCAACAACATTTGAGATTATTAAAACCTGTAGCAATTTTGAATCCTACAACTTTTCAGTTTTGCAGTGGCTGTTTCCTGCCATTCCCAGAGACCATTCTTTACCTCCTAGAATCCCAAATTTTGGCTGCCATAAAGGTCATTACTCAGTAATTCTGTTGTGAAAGTACAGATTTCTTGTGCCATTTTACAATTTCACCTGCAGCCTCTGGCTGCTGCTGCAGAGGAGCTGCTGTCCCATCCATCCTTATACTTGCCAGCCCCACAAAACTGCCTTTAATACTAACAAATAGCTTTAGATTTTGATATTTAGGCAACTGAATTTTACCCTTGATATCCAGAAGAGATTCACGTAGTTACTTCTACTGTCAGTCCTCTCACTTGCTAATATGAATGAAGAAATTGATGCAACCCCCTGAAGTTTCACAGAATGCATTCTGTGTTTTTTCTCCTATTCTGTTGTCCATTCTCCAAGAGGATCGTTCAGCCAATCAAATGAATCAAATCAAATGGTTGCCTTCAACATTACAGCAATTATTGCATTGGATACTGAATTCAGCCACTTCTCAGATCTTGGTTTTATCCATTACACAGGAGCTGGAATGGAGATACCCAACAAAGCCACCAAAAAAAAAAAAAAGAAAAAAGAAAAAAAGCCTGAAATGCATGAAGTATTTTTATTGAGCAGTCCTGGCCAGTTCCAGCAATAAAATGAAGTGCAGGGAAGGAAGAGAATGCCTAGCAGACATTGTGACCATATCTTCTTTCACTTGGAGCTCTGTAAAGATGCCCTAAGCACACATTTTATGGCATTGTGGTTGTGATTTCATTTCACATCATAAGCTGCTATCAACACAGCCTTGTCATTGCAATTTGTCACACGCAGGAGCGTGAGTTCTCTCTATCTCACGGAAATTTTTATCTCACCAGTCACAATCACAGACTGCTGGTTTAAAGCAGGGCTCTCAGACATTATGAGAAGATGGAATCACAAAAGATAACATTAATGGACATTGCCACCACCACAGAGACAAATACTGGGGCTTTTCCTGTGAAATCAGAGCTATGAGGGTGTAAGAGCCACGTGCGTGTGTGTGAGTGAGAAGTGAGCAGCCACTCACAACACTCCTGAGATTTACACCAAACTTCTCCAGTGCTGTTTGTGTGAATCACAAAATTTGCCTTTTTGGAGGTTTTTTGGTAATAATTTTAATAACTTCCCCTTTCTCCATTTCCTCTCCACAGGAAATCTCAGGGAATGTGGATTTTTTTTTTTTTTTTCCATTTCTCAGGTCTTGAGAGAGACTTTGGTTTTTTTCACCACGATTCAGATTTGCTCTGATCACTCTCTGCTGCGCTCTGGGCTGTAAAGCTCACAAGCCTTAAGCCAAGGGCTTTAACTCAGTGGAGGTGTGGCTCAGTGGCAGTGCTCCCCCCAAACCAGAACACACGAGGAACTCCCAGGAACAAAGGCCATCTGTGTTTGGGCTGTGAAACTCCTGCTCTGCTGCCCCGACAGAGTGATTATCCATTTCTGAGCAATTATCTTGTCAGGGATCTGCTGTTACCTGTACAACTGCTACATGAGACTGATTTTGCACTTGGATCTCCAACCCAGCTGAGCTGTTTATTGAGTCCAACTAATCTAAAATCAGCAATCCCACCCATGCCTCAATTACTTGTTTCGAACTTTTTTTTTTTGTTTCAAGTTAAAAAGACAGGTTCAAGAGTGTAACTTCTAAAGGGCTAAACATTAAAAATTCTTTGGTGCTTATTTCTCATTACTTCCCAGTTATTATTCTGGCATTGACTGAAACATCAAGAAAAAAGCTTTCCACAAAGCATTTTCAAACAGCACCTTAAACTTTAAACTAAAATCCTCACCTTGGGTAAACCTGCCACAAGTACCAGGGCATGGAGTTGCTAATTTCTGTTCCATGAGTGAATCTGCAAACAACCATGCACTGCTTGTATTGTCTTCTTTTTATTAATGTTCTACCAACAAAATTTTGTTCCAAATTCCTTTATTAAAAATCGGTCAAGAGCTATTTTCATTTCAGCAGCCTGCTCTTCAAACAGTAAATTAGGATTATAAATAGAAACCATCCAGTTTAGTTTTTTGTGGTTCTTTTTTTTTACTTTCACTGGAGACTGAAAAAAAAAAAAAAACAAAAAATCAACTCTAAACATACTGGAAAAAAGCAACAGCCTAAAATAAGCTGTTTGTGCATTATTGGGCCTCTGTTTGTCCTGCACCACACCAAAAATGCAGGAAAGGCAGAACCTCAGTTTGCTGCTGAAGCCAACTGGCCTCACTCTGTGATCTGAGACAAGTTTATTATGCCAAAAAAAAAAAAAATCAGATGTGACTTCCCTGGCCCAAGCAAACATCTTGTGATCTCAGGTATCCAATAACAACCACCAGCACTTTGAGCAGAACTCTGCAATAACAAAGTGTTCTCATTTTTGCTTGCAAATGACAGTTCAAAAGATCCACACCTATGCAGAGTTACACCTAATGAAGTACTTTAAAAAATAATAAAAAAAAAGGCAACCAAAAAACCTGAAACCAGTTTACTACACAGGCACTTGATTTGTCACAGTCTGAAGCTTCCTATTAAAATATTCTTCACAAAGGCATCAAATTAGCACTAGAGCTTCTGAAGGTTTGGAACTTTCTTTTTGCTGCCATGACATTTTGTATGTTATGTAGTTGGATTTATTCAAGCTTTTGCTTTCTTTATCATTGTTTGCACTGTAAAAACCAGATGCTTATCCGAGGATGTACAACCTTTACTTAGAAAAAAGTATTTGTGTGACTCAAGAAAAACTTTTGGGGCCTGATATTGGAGTTTGCTTTCTCTAAAGAAAGATGGCATTTCTGAATAAAGAACTGGAGCTTGGGCAAACCCATAATTTTAAAAATATAATTTCCATTGTTGGATGTGAGAATACAACCTCTTCTTTATTAAAAATGGTCATAGGAATAGATCATGTATGGATAACTCCATCTTTAGCAGACATTTAAAATATGCTGGGAAAGGCAGTGACAGTGTATAAAATTAACATTAACCACCTACATTATTTCTGTGTACTTCTTCTCCCCCCCTCTGACAAAACTGCAGGTACCCTTAGAATTGGGAACTAATCAGATTTTTCTGACAAGTCTCCATTGTAGCAAAATTTTACATGAGGAATGGATTTGTTCTTCAAGGTTTGGCAAACACAAACAAGGTCTCCTGGCATGTAGAAATATTGTTTAAGAAGAACTGTTTGGGAGTTTGAAATCATAAGGATAAACAGTGGCAAGGCTGTGCTCCCAGCTACCAGAAGGTGGGATGATGAATCTCTTAAAAAGCTGAGGGGGGAAGGTACAAGCAGCAAGTTTTCATGAGCAATTAGGAGATTTTTTGCAACAAATATTTTCTATGGTGAGAAAATGAGACATTCCTGAGAGATTTCCCCCTATTGCACTGCAGGTCCCCTTTGTTTCCATCAGAAAACCTAAAAATTCCAACAAAAAATAATCAAATGGTAAGAAAAATACAGATATAGTGTTCAGCTCCTACTGAAAAAATCAAGCAGGTCTTCATAGAGGATCTAATCTTGAGTAAGAGGAAAAGGTTCTTATTCCAGACTTCCTTTAGTCTACAGATTCTGGAGAAGAGGAGCTCTTGATAAAAGAGTATGTAAAGAGAGAAAGTGATGCATATTCATGTGTGAAAAATACTGTAAGGTGATGCAGCTGGTAAAGGGAAAGGTTTAACAAAGGAGGACTTATGGAGAGTGAGTACATATTTTCACACCTTGCTGATATTTGCAAAAATATAAAGTTTCAACCAAAATATTTCCTTTCAAGAATCAAGTAAAAAGCATGTTTTGTCTGAAGTTTTTCTTGGCTATATAAGGATGATGATGCATGAACAACATAATTTGAATTAACAAAGATGCAAAAATAGTCTTCAGAGCTTTTCCAAGTGAAAATTCCTGTATTGGTGCAATTCACAAAGAGCTGGGCTCACACAATATTGGACATTTTCTAAAAGCTTTCAATAGGGAACTGAATTATTTTTGATGAATGCACTCAGTTGGCACTCGATTGCTTGGCAAGTCAAACAGGAGATGAAAGGCTGGAGCAAAAGTTGGATGCAGAATTAGCAAGATGATCACAACCAGAAATGGCTGCAGTGATAGACAGACATCCACGAACATCTCAGAGTTAACAGCCTCTCAATCTACTGAGTTTCCAGATAAGATATTAATTCAACAAATGCACTTCTATTTCTGATCATAAACACAAGATGCCTGTCTGAAAGGAGGAGTGGTACTAAAAATACATTTTAAAAAAAGTCCAAAATATATAATCACCAAATCCACATTTAACCTGAAATGTCTCAATCAAAGTATTAACACCAGATATTTTCAATACTATCTATTTTTTAAAATTTAAAATTATATTCTTTTCTGGAAATTTCACTGATGTACAGAAGTGTAATTAATCTCTAAATGCAGATGGGTTTCACAGACTGTTTCTGCTTCTACCTGAACAAAAATATTGACTTCTTGGTTTTATAAACTGTCTTTCTAGCTGATAAACAAACATATTTTGTTCTCTCTATGCAACTTCTTTTTTGACCTCATGAAATTTATAAACTGACAATGAAAGAGGAAACTGCAAGCAGCAAAATCTGCAACTTGCCATTTGCACAGAAAATGTAGCAGAACTCACAGATGACCCAGACTGCTCAAAGACTGAACAAGGAAGGGGCCACCATCTGATTACACAAATGGGCAAGTGTAACCATGGCAGCTTCATATTTTATAAATCCAGTCAAGGAGGGAACATATTCCAAAGTATAAAAAAATCTTTGTATTTCAAGCAGAAGCACACTTAACCTGTAAATGATCACATGCCACACTTCACAACCTGGCCAAGTCACACTGAGCAGACACAGAGGTCACACTCCGAGCCACACCAGCAGCAGGGGAGTCTCAGCTCCCAGCAAGGCTCCTTTGCAGAGGGTGATTATCCCTTACAGAGTAAGGTGGAAAGAAAATATGGGTTCAGGGAGCAGTCACCATATGGAATAAAAGTTTTTAGGAAAGTGTATTCCTGCACCATGGTGAGGAACCTGTTATTGATGCCTGGCCTAGAAGTGACAGTAACACTCTCCTCCAGCACCACAACAGACAGCACAACATATGAAGGTGCAGAGGATAAAAATACCCAGACCTGAAGGGAGAGGTTTTCAGTGAACTGCTCAGCCACATTCCCAGCAGCATTTCCATGCTCCCATGGACCAGATTCATGGAAGCTCAGGGTTGGGGAAGGGCTTTAAGGTCATCAGGTTCAACATCAGCCCAGTGCCACCACAGTTCACAACTAAACCATGTCCTCAGGTGCCACGTCCTCCTAGAGGGCTCACAGGGATGGTGGCTCCACCACTTCCCTGGGCAGCTTCTTCCAATGCTTTACAACCCTTCCTGCGATTTTTTTTTCCTAATACCCAATCTAAATCTCCCTTGACATAACTTGAGGCCGTTTCCTCTTGCCCACTCAGTTATTACCTTGGAACAGAGACTGACCATGACCTGAATAGCCCAAAATTCAGGGAGTGATGCAGAGCCAGAAGGGCCCCCCTGAGCCTCCTTTGCTCCAGGCTGAGCCCCTTCCCAGCTCCCTCAGGAATTCTCCAGCCCTTTCCCAGCTCCCTCAGGAATTCTCCATTCCCTTCCCAGCTCCCTCAGGAATTCTCCATTCCCTTCCCAGCTCCCTCAGGGATTCTCCAGCCCCTTCCCAGCTCCCTCAGGGATTCTCCAGCCCCTTCCCAGCTCCCTCAGCCCCTCCTGGGGCTCCAGCTCCTTCCAAGCTCCATTCCCTTCCCTTGACCTCCTCCAGCCCCTCAATGTCCCTCTTGTCATGAGGAGCCCAAAACTCAAAAATAAACTTGATGCTGCGACTCATCCTACCCCCAAGCAAGGCAATAAAGTATATTACCATAGACAAACTGGGAATAGGACTCTAAAAATCTTCACTATATTAATAAATTTGCTGAAAAATTAAACATGAATAACTGCTTGTGTTTTTTATTAAGAATATTCCTGTCCTTTCCTGCATTACAGGAAATGGTCGCAGCTTTTTAATGCTTTTTCTGAAATGCTGATAGAGAATGACTAAAAGTAAATCAGTTAAAAACTGAATTAAATTTTTTCTTCCCAATTTATCTGCTTATTAATTACCTGCTATTAAGGACTTTACAGTTTAAAAGTCTTCCCTTGTCCTAAAAATTATGGCTGTAAAATAGTTCACGATTTTAGAAACAATCCAAATTTTTACTTTCAGATGTGATCAAATCCAAACTCATTCAAAAAGTCTCCCAACACAACTCCCACATCATCCTGGCTGACACATAAATCCTAAAACATGCCAGGGCAGTAGGTTACCTCAATATGCTTTCAAAATCCAGAATATTAATGTTAATGAATTAATGTTAAATGTAAAATATTGAGCAAAATCTTGAATCCCTTACAGCCCCTCCCTGGTAAAAATACCCTGCAAAATTATCCTAGAGGTTATATCCTAACTGAATAAACTGATCAAAAGTTGTGATTTTATGGTCCTAAAGTCTTTAAAAAATCGTAACCACAGTTGTAGGATACAAATACCTTGCAAGACACTGGAAATAATCCACAAAGTCAAATAAATTTACATATTTTACTTCACTCTATCCTTATTTTGATTTTACTTTCACTTAGTTGAAAATGCCATGTAAGACAGACTTCAAGTTTGGACAAACAGAACTCTGGAGCACAGAATATTCCTTTTAAGACAGCACTTTTATAAATAATAGAATTTTACATATTTTCCAGTTAAATCTGAGGAGACAAAGAGAATCCTTAGGACATTGCTGACTCCAGGAGAGGAGAGGGCAAACTCTGGTCTCAAGGACTTTCAGGTGCCTGTTTGCAACACGAGCTCAGAGTGTGCCTGTCCTTTTTCAGCTACTGGAAATCATAAAATGTCTTTTATTCCTGGAAGTTAAGTACAATCCGTTTTCCCCTCGCAAACCTAAACACAATTAAATAGATGAAGTACAGAGTTCAGGAGATGTCTCTCCTGATGAAATAAGCTTTGGCAATCAGAAATCAAGCTAAGAGGAGGAAAGCTTGCACTTAAGAAAGTAAAATGTGCTGTGGCAATAATCCTGTTATTTTATTATACCTCTGACAACAAGGAATATCCTCCATCTGGATAGGTGGATGGCTGGGATGGCCTTAAGTACTTGATAAATGCATTTTTCAATCTATAACTGCAAAGAGCACAATAATCATGTGTCATTTGGATTTTCTGTTACTTAATAAAATCCAGGAGGCTTCCTTAGAAATATGTTGGTTAAGCTATAGCACTTTTATATAAATTTAGTTTAAAAAGGTCTCTAGTTGAAAAGCTAGAGCATCTGAACTGTCCAAAGGGGGTGTCTGAAAAAATATTTCATTTCTTTATGAGTCTCTCTGGATGTTTCTCTTTGCAGTAATAGTAGGAGAGCAAGCAAATGTCAATTGTTTGCAGCGTGCGTCATCAGAAGTGGACCTGGTACCTCAGAAATATTTAAAAATTATGTTCTCTCTAGTACAGCCTAAAAACAGAAACAAAATGGAGAAAAGCAAGCTGAAGAGCAGATGGCACTGAATAAGATTGCAGCAGAAAACCAAAATAAATCAAAATAAAGCAACATTTTTAAAACAAACCACCATAGCTGTGGAATAGGTATGCTTCCATAATGGCACTGTAATTCTTTTGGTGGTAAGTGAGTTCCTGGCATGTAAAAAGGCACACAGATACATCTTCCAGACAAGTCAACTAAAAGTCAACTTGTGCACCAGAAATAAAGAGCTCCCTGCTCCAGCCACATTTAATTAGCTTGCCTAATGAGGTCTTTTAGCATAACTGCTGAACTATTCACCTGCTGTACTTTTCAGGGAAAATATCAAGTATATAATTTCCACTTTGTTGGGAAAAAAAATCTGTTCTTTTTCTCTGAAATGGAAAACCATCTCATATTTTGAGTCAAGACTGGATCCTTATGAAAGGTGCTTTGGGGTTGATCTCCTCTCAACCAAGTTTAACCTTCTGGGCCTTTTTACCAACAATTAAGACATTTGTAACAAAAGAGCCCCTATTTCCTGTAGTTATAATCACATGGGGTGTGAGTGGGCAGCTGGAAATGATGCAGGACAGAAGAAATGGGACACACAAAAACTCCCATGGCCAGGAACATATTCCAACAAAAACTTAACTCCAGTCTTTCGATTAAAGATCTCTGACATAATAAAAAATAGTTCAAAAATTCAGTCAGTACCATACTCAGACAGAAGCTGATCCTACCACAGAGACCTGAGGAGGAAAATACACAGAATATTCCCACCAAGTGTAACACAGAGCTGGGGTAAATGGCAGAACTGGGGGGACAGAACGAGGAGTGAGATGGAGCAGCCCCAATCAAAGCACTCTGAGGAGATCAAAGCCAGAAATGAGACTTTTCCTACCTGATAATGAGCATGCAGCAGACTCAGAGGTGGGGCCTCAGCTGGTCAGGACCAGCTCAGCAAGGCTGACCCTCAGGAAACCAGCCCTGAAAGAGCAGCTGATGTGAGGATCCTCCTTCCCTTAAAGGTGGTGGTTGTTCAGCTGACTGCAATCTAGGCTGGCAATTCTAAAGACTTGGAACACTTTTTCCCAGGCTTCCCCCAGTGATCTCACTCAATCACCCATTTTAACGAGTACAGCTTTATTAGCCCAAATATGTCATTACCAGCAAGTAAAGAGTAACACATAAAAATATGGGAGTGGAAGTTCAAGTTCAGAAAGAGAAATGCACTGCAACTTCTTCACTTCTTCTCCAACATCTTCCCAGTCCAGCAGTACCCCTAACAAGCACAAATCATTGTCAGATACATCTCACTAAAGTGCCAGGCAGAAACCAGGAAGCTCCTACAAATACATTTTAAATAACTCAGGTGCTGTTCTTGTATTTACAGCCATTAATCATTCCTTAAGGCATTTACATACATACACATTTACATAGACTTTATATACACCCTTGCCAAATAAAGAAAACCACAGATAAACCAAGGTATTTCTTATGGGCTCTTCTGAGTCCATAAATGATTTTTTTTCCCCTGACTTTTAATTACTTAGGACTCAAGAAAGACTTTATATACACATACATGAGGGCAATTTATGGTATATTGGATTTATTGTAATCAAGACTGACTAGCAGCTAAAAGCAAAATTGTTAATCCATTTTTTTTTCAGTTTTCATAGAGAGTCCCTTATATGCATGTTTTTTATATGACTCTATCTGCTTAATTAATGGGAGTAGTGTGAATATAATGAAATGAATCTGTAGAACTTCATGGTACCATTACTCAGACTTTGATTAGAGAGCTCAAATCAAGAGAACATGATCTTTTCCTGTATGTGAAATACTGCTCATGCAAACATTCATGCTTGTTATTTTATTTACTAAAGAGAAGTTAATTAATGCTATAAAAAATACCTAGTTTGGGTTTTTCCCTTCAAATTAATACATTTGTGTTGTACATTTGGTGTGCAGCTCCTTGATTTGCGTTTTAAGTTTTGTATAAAAAGTCATATCATTGAGGACAGCAGGTATTTTTTAATTTCTCTGTCACTTTGCTAATTTTAAGATTTAATCATCCTTTCCATCATTTAGGATCCTTGATTGGTCCATGAATTTAATCGGAATGTTTATTAAGCGTGTCTGTGAAAAACAAGGGCTCTCATTAAGTGGAGCTGGTCAAGCCTTTCCACTGACAGCTGCTCTCCACCAGGTCACCAGAGCTTCTGGCCCAACACCAGTTAAAGAAAGGTGCTACCAACCAACTTCTTGTCCTGACCTTGGTCTGTTGTTTACTGCTCCATTTCTCAGGTTTCTCTGTATTTCTCTGTGGATGGCAGTGCAGAAATTCCTCTGTTATACAGCAGGATGACCTAGTTTGGAAGCTGAAAGGGCAGCACAGAGCTCAACACACCCTCAGCTAACATCTTTCGGGCCACATCGCCTCCAAAACTGAGTTTCAAAGCATCATCCAGGGCCTGCTGTCCCCTGGAACCTTCCTTTTCACAAAAGGACAAATGGCCAATTGAACACAGCCAAGTTGTGCTCGTTTCATTATTTGGGTTCCAAACAGCTCCTCAGTGGTGGAGATTCAGTGGGCTATTGAAGTGCTCGACATCTCCAGCTCACCAAGTACAAATCTGTATTCTCTTACTCTTTGTACACAACCATTTTTCGAGACTTGAAGGGTGGAAGGGTTAAAGAGCAGGAGGAAAGGTCAAGCCGGATAAGTAAAAGTCCATATTCCATAGAATTACTGTTTTACTTATCACTTCCCTTGAGGTTTGACAGGCGTACTTGTGATTAGGTTATCACCTTCAAATAGATTTATAGGCTCTAGGGAATTTCTATTCAACTTACCCTTGGGATGTCTCGATATTCTGTCTCTGCATTGGTATTTGTGGCTCTTAAAGGTCTCATAAAATAGTGAAGAAAGACACCAGCAGCAAAGATCTTTGGATTGACCATGTGTTCTGGCATCAAATATTTCAGATTATTCTCAGGATGCCTGTTTGCACTGCACATTGCCTTTGAATGCACGTTGCTGGTGCGCCAGGAGAGCTTTGAGGGAGTGAATGAAAACCAGAATTTCCAACTTTAACTTTGATCCGTGGCTTTTGTCACCAGTGATCTCTTTTGATGCAACATTAATTAACTTCAAGGGGTTCTTTCACATTAATTGGACAGGTGAGCACTGAAGCAAACACAGTAATGGATCTAAACTTCTCAGGTGCAGGATCAGGTGTGCACACCCTGCTGCAGTACAGCCAGCAAGAATTTAAACAGGGAATTTTGCAAAAGCTTGTGCACTTTGTTAGAACCAAATGCAGCTGAAGCGCTGCCTTGAAACTTGACATCACAAATCCATGGATTTACTCAGTAGATGATTTCTCGAAATATTTTCAGCCTGGGTTTGACAGAACCGTTCACGATAAGTCCTTCAAAAAGGTCCTGCCAAGTTTGCCACAAAAGCCAATCCCGGCTCTGCTGAGGAAAAGAGCTTCAGGAACCACTTTATGTAAAATGCTCAAAGCAGCAAACAAATGACAGCAAGATGCAGACAATTGCATGCTCAGCAGCAAGACTCTGTTCTGGCTGACTTGTGGACTTCTACATTTCATTACTCTGGATTTCAATGCCATTTTTTTGTAAAATCAGTCAACAGATGTAGGAAAGGGCTAGTGTGGTACCTGGACAACCACCCTCAGTCTCATTCCAGATGGAAAGATTCCACTGCTGTCTGGGTCGCCCACCCCTCTCAATTTAAACCTAATTTCCATTTTCCAGTTTTCCTGGGCCAAAGCACAAGGCCTGTGAACAGAAAGGAACGGGGTGTTTGTCGCACTTTGTTGTTAGCACCATCAAATATTCATGGACACCTCAAGTGTTCAGAACATTTCCCCACAGGAAGGAGCTCACCCAAGTCATTGTTTCTGCAGCTTCAGAGAGAAGATCCCTCCTTGTTCAGCTCAGGGAGAGGGGGAGAGCTGTCACTGCTCCTTTCACCCTTTTGAGACAAAAACATTGACCGTCAGCTACTTTCTGACAATTGGCTGTTATTAAACTCCAACTTGCGAGGGCCAGCTGTGCCTAATTTGAGTCACTGGTGCAAAAATAACCAGTCAGCAGGAATCGAGGCAATTATGGGTAATTCTGCTGCAGAGCAGTCCTGCATCAGAATCCCAGGATTAACTTCGGGCTGGCACTCCAAGGTGATTGAATGAAGAGCACGAGGCCTCAGTGAAATCATTGGTAGCTGAAATCAGCTTTTATATGAGCTGATTTTGGAAGCCTGTAACCTGTATTTTAATTTACTTACAGGAAGATTGTCCGAATTCTTTACTGCTTGAAGATGCATAGAAGTATAAAATCATATTTTCAAGGGGCTACTTGTTTTACTTTTAAATATCCAGCCCTTTTGCCCAGCTGTTACCATATAATAACCTTCGAACCAAATCAATCTCTAAATGTGTTTAGCAATTTCTATTCCTTGCCTTCTATCTACTCTGCTACACATAAAAATAATACATTCAATTTTTTTTCTTAAAAAAACCCCAAAACAAAACAAAAATCTCTTAACTTTAAGAAAATACTTCATTCTTCCTAGTTGAAAAACATAAATATTTTTGCAAGTACTGCTATGAAATGCATACAATAAAAAAAATTCAGAGAGTAAGAAGCATTATTCTAGGCAGTCAGCTTTGAGTTGTGTTTCTATGTAAAAAAAGAAGTAGAAATAAAATTTTAAGTAACCATGTCATTTTGACAAACAGCTCCAGAAAAGCTGTTACAACCTCATACTGCATGATGCAGTTTATTTTGAGCTTTTAATATGAAAACAGCAGAGAGGTTTGTTACATCACTTAAACAGCATCATTTGAAAAATATTGCACGAAGAAAATTAGGAAAACAGCCCAGCATGGAGTTTACATTTCACAGAGTCCTGTCCTTAATAGCAGTATTAGGCAGAACAAAATGAAATACCTGTAGCTTTGTTTTTAGAGATGGCACTTTGCCTTCTGCCCTTCTGACTCTGTTGTGTCACTGTAACAGCGAAAAAATTCCAGAGAAAATTAATGGTATCTCTATTTTAATTGAAGATTACTACAAATTCTAGTTTTTCAGCTTCCTTGGATATATGTGACTCACAAAAATATCAGGTATTCTGATGCTGTTTCCTGAAGTTGGCTTCTGCTGGAAAAAAGCACGGGCTCCCTACCTCTAACATTTAGGTATAATTTAGGACATCAAGCCTCTACTCAAGCTAATAAGTAGATCCATGTCCTTTCAATTATTTATTCCTCTGGCAGACAATTCCATTAACCCCCTCCTGTGCAATAATTTGTTCTGCCACATGTTAGAAAAATTATTTTCCAGCTGCTCAGCAATGCTGCTACAGTAAATGGAAAGTTTTTCCTGGCAGAGTAGTGGTACTCAACAGAGAGGTGAGCAGTGACATCTGATACATGGGGGGATGTGGGAGTAAATAGCAGGAGACAAATGGTAAGGCCTTCCAGTTTGTGGACTGATAGCAAGAAGATGTGCAAAAATACTGATGAATTATTCACTCACCTCAAGAAATACCTTGAGCTGTTCCTGCAGTGCAGGTGGGACCCAAGCACCAAGTGAAGATCACCAACCTGTTAGACAGAAGTGAACTTAGCAGGATGAGCACAGAGAAACAGCACAGACGTGTTTGAGTTCACCCACCACGCTGTTGGTGGGCTTACAGCCATGGGATGTGTAAAATAGAAATGAATTCCTCACTTACCTTGGGTAAACAAGGAACAATTCCCTTCCCTGCACCCAGGGGACTGCTTGGCGAGGGGGTGCCAGCAAATGTGCCAGGGCAGCAGCCTCTGATCCCATCCTCCCTTTTGCAGGAGCTGCACAGCTCAGGAAAATAAACACCCGTGAGGTTTTACCCCAGGTTTTACAGCTGGAATCTCCTCAGTGAGCCCGAGTTTTAGACTGGGTATCCTGTAACACACAATCCAACCCGAGAGAGGGAATGTCCCCAGCATGCTGAGAATGAACAGCTCTGAAGGCAAGGCAGCTCAGGATCTGCACAGATCTGCTCTGAGTTAGAACAGGGCAAGGCTGCTGGAACTCACCTAATGGATGAGCAAGAAACAGAGTTAGGAAACAGCCACAAAAATAAATGAACTAAAACCCTGCACCACCCAGAAAGTCCTATCTGATGGATCCCACAGCACACGTTACTAACCAGGAGAGGTATCAGCAGCCATTAAATCAAGACCAATTGGCTGAATTCCTTTCTATTCCCTCTTTCTCTCCTCATTTTTGTGGGGGACTCATTTTTTTGTTTTGGGTTCTTTTCATGTTCATTTCCCATATACTCAGTCAAAATATACAAAGCTGTGTTTTTGGGTTGAATACTATAGACACCCACACATACACACACATAAATATAAAT
>VYXF01011893.1:558392-610362 GCA_013397295.1 Polioptila caerulea
AGAAAGTAGCTTCTAGTGAAAAAAAAAAAAAAAAAGCTGAACTTTTCAAAAGCACCAAGGCTGGAATCAAATCACATTTTCTGAGATCTTATTAAGAAAGCTGAAATTGAAAGAAAAATTATGCTTTTAAACCACTGATTCAAATGTCAGAAAGATGGGGCTTAATTGGGACTGGGAAAGGTCTAACAGGGCAATGCATTTCCACAGAGACAACTCGTGCCTTCTGACCTGGAAGCAGGACCTGTTTATCAGGAATGGCAAATCCCACACATGAAAAAATACAAAAGGAAAGTCCTGAAGTGTTCAAGAGACTGATTGTGGGAACATGATCCACGCTGCTCCAGCAACAGCAACAACTCATGCCATTGGGAAAGGAAATATTAAAATATTAAAATTTGCCTGAAATATAATCTGGGCTGGGGACGAGGTGAGGGCTGGTCACAGGCTGGACTCAAGGATACAATTTGGGTTTTCCAACCTAAATGATTGAATGATGCTGTAATTTTACCTAATCATGCCCACTACACTGGGAGTAAGGTTTTAGAGTGTTTAGATAACAATTTCACAGCAATAGCCAGGGATGAAATCTAATTAATTGTAAAATAAAGCTTGTAACATTTGCAAATAGGATTATATAATTTAATTCCCAGTGATAGAGGGGCCTGGACTCCCAGCCGAGATACCTGCTATTTCTAGTCCTAACATTTAGTGTGATTAACTCTGCAGAATTAATCTGCAGAATAGACTTTATATCATTTGTAAAGTATGATTAGCCAAGATAATTTTTACTGAAATCATGTTCTCTACTTTTGCTCATGAATGGCCCATGTTCTAACTTTAATTTGGATGGGAACAATGGTAACACATTTCACACCACCTATTTTTTAATCTCCTCTCCCTTCCTGCAATGAAAATGATTTTTATATTCCTTCTCTGAACACACAGTGAACTCATTTATAACCTGTTTCAGCTTCCTATCTGATTAGTTCTTTTCTCTATAGATTTAGTTTTGCTGAACCACAATGGTGCCACACAGACAGCAGAATAAAATATAAATTCATACATAATCATGTAAGCAGAGATAGAATACCTGCAACTCCTATTCATTTCAAAGAAGCTGCCATTGTTTAATACCTTTAGAAGCTGCACCACTGTTTATATTCAGCAGAATGCCTTATCCTAGTAGAGAGCACTGAATAATCATCAGTAGATGAATGCACACTGTAAAATAAATATCAAAACTGGCATTAAAAAAAAACCCCAAAAAACAAAAAACACCTTCTGTGCAATCCACTCTTTCCCCAGAATAATTATGTAATCTTCAGACAGGGGAAGTCTGAAAAGATCATTGAATGAAAATCTGCCCCTGTCTTTAGCTTGAACAAGGGTACTACTGAAAGAACATGCACAAAGCTGGTGAGCAAACTCTGAGAAAAACGATTGAATTTCCATCAAGATTCCCAAAGATTTTAGTACTATCAGCAGAGTCAGATAAAACTCTGTACATAAGCACTTCTCTGCCTTGCAAGAGTATATAAGAGAAAAGAGCAGCAGATTTGGTTATAATTGTCAGTTCTATAGAGATAAGCTCAGAGTGGTACTGTTCCCTCCCATGAAGCATTTTCTGCAGTTTCTAAGGCTGTTTGGAAATGTGAGCAAGCTGGCACTTTATTACCAGCTGCACTTCCCAGAGCAGGGATGGGGCAAGCAATTTCCATCAGAATGAGAATGAAGGGATGGCAGCCTCCCACTGCCAATAACCACATGGTCCAGGAGGCTGGGCAAAAATTCAGGTTAGAGGAGCCCCACATTGCTGCTAACTTCAGCAACAGGCTTAGAATCTCTACCTTTCCCTTAACTTTATTTTTAAAGTACTGGCTACAGCCATGCCCAGCAAAACCTCTCTACAGGAAATGCTACTTGTCAACAATTTTAAATGAACATTAATATTGGTAGGTGTTAATTAATATAAGTTAATACTACCAGTAAGTTTGTAATAATCAGGAAAGGACAAACACCATGAATGAGACTAACCTGAGCTACCAGGCTCACTGAGATTGAGGCTGAACCTCTGGACATTAACAGAAATCTGCACACAACATTTTTCTGATTCATTGTAAATTTGGGGCCAATATAAAGCCTGAAGTACCTTTCTTACTAAAATATCTATTCTTCTCAAACTTTTACCTTTAACCTCAGGCAAAATTAGGAAGTGCTGTGTGGAAATTCAACCACATGGCTGGAAGAATTCTTAGGATGGATCAGAGGAAGGCTGGAGCAGCAGATCCCCTGAGCAGGGAGAAAAACCTGGGAGCTGCTCACAGTTCTGCCATTCCCAAGTCGCCTGTTAAGGATAAGATGGCACTAAAAGTGGGTCACAAGTGTAGCACTTTGTGAGAATTGAGCCCTAAACAATTAAAGCAGAGCTGCTGGAATAACCAGTGTGTGAAGAAGAAATGAAAAAGGTTAAATATTTGATGGAGTGGTGTCAAAGCATCCCATTAGTATTTTGCCCCTGCTTCGTGGCTTTTCTGAGAAAACTTGTAAGCTCAGCAGCAGCACTTCAGTGGCACTGTCTGAATACATAAAAGCAGTCTGGTGAAACTTGTGACCAGAAAATCTGCATGAAACTGAGAGCAGGAGATAAACGAAAGGGAAATTTTCAATATTTACCATTTGATCACTCAGGAGTGAGTTATTTCCTCGGTTTGCCTGATTGGAGGCAATAGCCCAAACTTTGAGCTGTCTCAACTTCTTGTATTAAATGTCTCACCAACAACTGCCAACTTTTACAGCCTGAGCTCTGTCTCTGAAGTGTGGATGACTCAGCTGTGGGGTTTTTTCACTTTGTATCTGCAGTTCCACAGAGGGAAGCAATGGTTCTTCTGTGGATGGTGACTTCACGGGGGGCACTGAAGGTGACCTCTGGCAGCCCTCCCTCCTGGGCCTGAAGGAGGTGGTGCTGCTTCCCAGACAGGCTTTTGGGACCCAGCCAAAACCAACACTGTGCTCCATTTTGTGCCACACTTTGGCTGAGATGCTGGAGATTTGGGTTCATTGCTGCAGATCTCACTAAACATTTTGGAAACAGATGGGCATAACCAAGGATTTCTGGCCAGCATCTCCTCCAGCACTCTGCAATATCCCTTCTGTCAACAGAATGGGATGTCAGGCTGAAATCTATTTGACCAGCCTCTGCTGGTCGTATCAAAACTGTCACTCATGGCAGTCTCCTGTCACTGCCACCCTGCCTTTACCAACTGATCCCTCTGCATGATTTCAGACAAACCTCATTACACACCGTGCTGTGAGTCCTTATTCTGCCCTTTGAGCCGCCTGCCCTCTCATTTTCAGCTGAGGCAAGTGCTCAGCTCAGTCCCTTCTTAACTTCAGGTAACTGTGAGCAGCTTAGTTTGTTTCTTGAGAAACTTTCACAGAGCTTGGCACTGGTATTTTTTAAATAAATAAGACTTGAGACTTTTCAAACAGTGCAGAAATAGCTCTGAAAAAACCAAAATCGATGATCATGTGATCAAATGTTTTGCTGAGTAGCAAAGTTTCTTTGAAGTTTCTTTATGCTCCACAACAGGGAATTTCAGCCTGGCCTAAGCTAGAAATATCTTTCCATAACCCAATAATATGGCTTCTTTTCAATTAGTTAATTACAGAGCCATATTCTTATTTGACCTTGCTGTACTGAAAAGAGAGGCAGAAGAAAACTTCTTGTACAGGGCTTTCATGTCACTTTAATACCTCTCTTTCTACATAAAAATCTCAAGAAAAGGCCAAAAAAGTATCCTTTAAAAAGAACACCCCAGTTATTTTCCTGGTGGAATACAAAATCTAGTCACTTTTTTATTTCTTTCTGATTACTTTTTCACAGGAGGAGAAAGATATCACAAAATAGGAAGCATGAAAGGAAAGGAGAAGATAATCCACATCACAGACAAAAATCTACATGATTTTGCTGCAATAATGGATCCTAACCACCAAATAACTTCTGAGAAGCAGCCAGAGCTCAAGAACCTTCTTTTCCACACACACTCCAATGAAACTGCATTTTCACAGCTGGAAATTTTGGGATTTGTTCTGTGCTTTCCCTCTAGAGACAAGTCCAAAACAGATTCAGGACAAAACAACACATGCAGCACCAGGAGAAAGAATCCACTCTTTGCTAACTGCAATAGAAGGAGCATTTCCCTGACCAAAACAAGTGATTATTTGTGTGGGTTGTTTTTTCCAATACCTCGGGGCATGATTGTGCAGTTAATTGGATTCAAGGCAGTGCCACACAGTATAGGTGGTATCTGTCAATAATAATTGTTGCTAAAAGTAGGGGGATGTTTTAGAAGTAAAATTACAGATGAGACATTCCAGGGGTGTTTATTTTTCTACTGAGAATACAAAAATATTTGTGCACTTTTATACCTCTACAGCAGATGTCACATCACCTCTGATTAAAATTGCTTACCAATAATAAATTTTTGTCAGCCACAAATTATAATCAGCTTCTACAGATAATTCCACAAAATAAAAATTTCCACTGCAATTGCCAACATTTCCTCCATATTTTCTGACCAAAATTGGCAGACACACACAAACAGCACATCAGGAACTGCAAGCTGGGGACCACAAGTGCTGGGAATATCTCCTGAGAGCTTGTTCATTTAGAAACCCCACTACCTGTGGGTAATTTGTGTGTGTTCATTCCAACTACTGCTGATGTAAAATATTAAGACAGCTCAGTAACCTCAGTAAAGAGACTCACAGGCTTGAAAGGCAGGAGAAAGCAAAAAGAACAAGCTTCCTGAGCACACCAAATGAAAAATTTATACTTTTAATATCTTTGTATTTCCACATTCTGTTCCATGTTCATCAGAATCTGAAGTGTGGAATAGCAGGGACTTTCTTTCTTTCTTTTCTGCCTCCAGGTATACACCAAGGCATCAGGCTGATGGCTGGCTCATGGAACACCAGCTCTCTTATTACTCCAGATAATTTATTTATAACGAGGTTCCTGTGTTTTCCCTGTTAGATGCTGATGCAATTTGACTGCACTTTATGCATCTAAAGATGTATAATTGTTAAATGGGTACAAATATTGATAAAACATTCCCCACACAAGAGCAGAAGTGTCATACAGGGAGGGTGTTCAAAGATAAATCCTGGGAAATAAATTGCATATCTGCTGTTTTTCTGCCCAATGAGAAAAATCCTCAATATTGAAGGTCTGACTGCAGAGGAGCTTTAATATTTTAATGTAATATTTTCACTTCCACATTAATTAGCCCTTTCACAATTACCTGGAAGTGCCTCACTGCATGTAAGGATGCTGTTTACTGGGCTTAGCTCCTGGAGAATGGACACTGAGGTTGTGTTTGGAATGGGAGGTGATGGAAATGCAGAGACTGCTTATTCCATACATTAAACCATGATATAAAATGGTTCTATGGCACAATAGGATGGACAAAAAACCCCACAGAGCAATGAGGGTGTTAACTGGAGCTTGTGTCTTCCTGCAGGTCAACTTCTCTGGCATGGCCACGATCCTTGCCAAGGACAGAGCAACTCCTTGGGTGACTCCAGCCAGACTCCAGGCCCTGCAAGAAATGTAAAAAAGCACTGCAAACACCTCAGGTTGCCTACAGCAAGAGGATGCCAACCAAATATCAATAAGCAAACCTCACCTTCCAAACTCTTTGGGGAATTGAGTACAAGTGAAAGGCACTGAGACCTTCTGAGAAGCTTCCCACAGGTGTGAGTCAAGTTACTTAGATCAGTTTAATGAATGCAAAAGGAAAGGAGAACAAATGAAAACTCTACACATCTGAAGGTACACTTACAGCTGGCAGGGTCTTCCTCAGAAGAAACTGAGATTCAAAGGTTGTGATTCTGTAAGATTCTTAAAATTTGTCAAAAAAAAGAATGCTATGAGTTTGAAAGTTAGAAATTAAAGCTTTGTTTTAGGTTTTGTAGCCACTGAGGTGGTAAATATCTTCACCTCTGCTCAAACCAAGCCCTCTGCAGTGCAGCACTTTTTCAGATGGGAAGTTAAGTGGCACAATTGGAGCTTTGGTTTGTGCCCAAATGACTTGGCAAGACTAAATTCAGTAATAATGAAAGTTCACAGATTTACAGACATCCTGGAAACAGCAGAAGCAAGTTTAGTATTGTACTCCAGGACATAATCACAGCACTCACATATTTTCATTAAAAAAAAAAAAAAAATTAAAAAATTATGAAGAGGAAGAGACAGAAATTGTTCACAGAATTGAACAGCCCTATCAAAGGACAGCTATAAAGAAGAAACCTCTCCAGCCCTCCAAAAATGATATAGTCATTTGGACTGGTAATTTCAGTAATTAAATTTCAAAATACTTTTGTTTCAACACATCTAAAATGCTCATGCTGGTGGGTAAGAAACAGTGAAGTGACTGAGAGCATTAGCAGGTAGTGCTGCAGTAATTAGCAGCGTGCTCTAACTGTGCTTAAGCACAGGTCATGATGTCCTTACCACAGATTACTCCTCGAAGATGAAGAAGTTCAGCCCTTTATGCAGAAAGCAATTTAGGATCAAAACCCAGCAGTGAAGGAGTCTGGAGCATGTCAAGAGAAGAAACAAAGTACCCCCAACCCAACACTTAGCATATCACAGTGTGATAAAAACACTTTTACCTCTTAAGCACTTTTATTCCTAAAATCTGAGTTTAGCCATATGAGAAAATCGACAGCTACAGCAACCAACCAACCAAAATAATATTTTCTGTTTGAATGTCAAGCACAGCCTATGACAGTTTCAGAGTCTCCCTCTAA
This sequence comes from Polioptila caerulea, assembly GCA_013397295.1. Taxonomy (NCBI): domain Eukaryota; kingdom Metazoa; phylum Chordata; class Aves; order Passeriformes; family Certhiidae; genus Polioptila; species Polioptila caerulea. The sequence goes on from VYXF01011893.1 coordinate 565,206, forward strand.
AGAAAACTGTAAAATCCATCTGGTCTGATGAGCAAAAATAAATAAATTAATACCCCCCTAACCCTTTTCACATTCCAGGCATGTCCATTAACTTTATTAACACTCTTTGGACAGAAACAGCACATAGAATGCACAAGAGCTAATATTGGAAAAGCTAAACAAAAGCTGTAATCAGATTTTAAAACAGACAATATAAGGCATTGTAATTAACTGGGTTGGAATAAAGTGGTCTTTATTAGTGCAAATGAGCTCATCTGCTATAGGAATGAATATTTCACAATCTAATCCAGAATGTATTGACACCAGCCACACATTTACATTTCTTCCATGGACAGATTGTTATTGACCTTGTGATGTGACATATCTACTGTCACTAAGCTACAAAATGGGAATCTCATCCTGCCTCTCCTCTTTTATATACAGAAAGCAACTAATTTGTCAGCATGCCAGCTTTAACTAGCTGAGATGAAGGTAAGCTAATTTAATAGGAACTGTTCAATAGCTTCGACCCACCTGACACTGTCAGTTAAGGCAGCTCCACATTGCAGTGCCTTTCATTATTTCCAGCTCTTTCTTCAGCCTACTTGAACAGCAAGTCAAATAATATGCTCAGGAGTCAATAGGCCTGACTTTTTCTCAAGGACATTCTTTTGATGCCAGGAGGCGTCAAGTGGGAAAACACGTAGCGTGAAGGTGAGAGGACACTAATTAAATATACATAGCTCTGGCCAAGGAAGAATGAGGCACAGCTTGCTATCTGAAAACTCAGTTTCCTGCTTGGCTGAGGTCACAGCTGTTGACTTGTACAAGTTCTTAAGTTGCAGGCTCAGTATGAGATGCTTTAACACTCTTAAACACCAGACAAAGGCTATCTGCAAGGATGCTGTGCGCAGTTCTGTGTGCTTTTGTAGTTTACAGACACACAAAAGAGATTCCTTGTTTAAGTTCGACTGAAATGAATATGTATCTTTTATCCATCAAACTATTCTGGTGTTTTCTGAAGCTGGGAAAGGATCTGTGCTTGTTACACCATGAGTAATGTCATTAATCTTGTCTGTGTAGGAACTGACTTTATAAAGGATTCTTTCAGAGCATGAATTCAACCACAACACCCCTTCAGACTGAATTGCCTACAGTGAAAAATAAGTGTTTATATGCATGCACTTGGATTGTTTCTGAGGGAAGCATGCACATTCCCACCCATGAAAAACACTTTCAGGACATGAACTTCCATGAAAACATCAATAGTCCAATCCTCTCTTCCCTTTCCTAGATTTTCTTTGCACTGCTGATTGCTCTCATTTAATACATTAGCTAAATCAAAATTTAAATCAAAATTTACCAGCTTGCCAAATGTCACCCTGCCCTGCAAAGTCCTACTTTCACCCTGCCATGTGGGACATGAGTTGGGATGTTTGTCCTTCCACACACACCTGGGTAGCACTGGCCCCACCTACAAAGGCATTTCTGGTTTTGCTCCTGTGTTTGTGCAGGGAGAGGAGATTCTGTGGGGCTGTTTGCATGCTCTGAGCACTATCCCTCCCTTCAGGCTCAAGGGTAATCAAAACTCATATTATCTCTAAATGGACAGATGAGGAAGTGCTCAAAACTGGGCTTGTATGATAGAAAAATTATGCAAATTAAGACATTTAATAGTTGCATAATTTCACACTAACAACTGAGCATTCAAAACTCCAACGTTTACTCTTCCTAGAACATAAATATAATGGTGCATCACATCCATTCTTTATTGTTTCCAGCCTCTTGCAATTTTATCAGTCTATAGCCAAAGAGTGTTTTCCTGAAAGCTGAATATTTCCTCCCAGTTTTTCCCCGCTGACCATGCAAATAACATTGCACTTTCAGTTTATGAGAATGACTTTTGCTCACCAGCCATGAAGTTCTTGCTTTCTTCAGAGACTGGGCTTGACCTCCTCCTTCCCTCCACTAGGCTGGTCTGGTCTGAAAGCTGTGGGATTAAACACCATCTGATAAATTCCTAATATGCCATTTATCTCAGACTCTCGGAGTATTTGAGAGCAATTGCAGGTCTCAGCTCATAAGATTTTCGAGTTAACAGCCTTTTTGCCCAGGCTGTAACTGCATTTACACTCTGAGCACATTAATATGCAGGTTGAGAGCAGACTCCAGACTCCTTGGGAGGAATGTGGGAAGGCAAAGACTCCAGCAAGATTAACAAACATTTCACAGGACCCTGTTTGTCACTTCTGTTTACCTTTGCTTGTGGTTTTCATTCTTACTTGATTAACAAGTGAATGTTAATCTGTAAATGCCCCAGCCCCTTCAGCTGGGCCTTGGCTGCCCCTGGATGGGCAAGTTCCTGGTGGGTGAGGGAGACCCAGCCTGAATCTCCCTGCCTGGTTTGGTGCCTGGAGAGGGTCCCTGAGACAGAGGCTGGGCAGAGTTAAAGGAATAAAGCAGGGATTTATTAAAAGGCTTCAAAGGATTCACCTTGGGCAGTGCAAGAGCCTGGCCAGGGCTACACCCAAGGTGGGCCCAGGATGGACTCTGGGTCAGGAGTTCTCACACTTTGATAAGTTTTGGTCCATTCCCACATTGGGTTCACTGTCCCATTCCAGCCCCAGGTTCTGCAGTCCCACCCTCCCAGGCTGCTCCCCTCAATTCCTGCTCTTTGCACTTTTGGGGCTGAGGCTGCAGCGTGTCCTTGGTTCTGGGGCTGGGAAAGGATTGTTCTGTGTCCTTGGTTCTGGGGCTGGGAAAGGATTGTTCTGTGTCCTTGGTTCTGGGCTGGNGAACTCACTGCCACTTTGTGTGGAGCTCAGAGTCCCACCCCAATGCAGTGCAGAGTTTGGGAATTATGGAAGCTAAAGCTGAAGGCATCAGGTTCAGTGCTCTCATCCCCATGCTGTTGGTCACTTTTACACACACAGTGCAGCAGCACACACTCCCTTCCCCTTTACAATTCCACATTTTTCAGCATCTTGTGTGTCTCAGGTACAGCTCATGAAAAGCTGGCTGTAGCAGCTGGGTTTGGTGAGGCAGCTCAGAAGACGTTTCCTCACGAATCCTCCTCCCATTTGCTGCCACTTTGCAATGATGTTGTTCTGCTGATTGCAGAGGAAAGCCTTATATTTATAAAAACGTAATGCATAGCAAATTTTGTCCTTTTGGGCTTAAACACAGATGAGTATTGGCTGTGCTTGCTGGTTTCAGATCCTCCAACACGTTACACCCCATATCTGATCCTGTGCTACAATCACATTTTCATCCAAAACTACAGAAAGAAAAATTATACCCTTTGATCTTTTCAAAAACGTGTATTATTTCCAGAGCAGTTTTCAACTGTGGTAATAGAGAGAGGAAATGCAAACACAGCCATCAAGAAAACTGTAAGAGACAGTAGCTTGTGATAGAAGCAAACTGGATGAAGGCAAAATGTTCAAGAGAAATATTTTTTGACTTACCATTCACCCTGAAACAATTACAATATATTGATGGGAGATAAGAAATGTGAGATACTAAGATTTCTACAAAATAATACATCAGCTCTCTAGCCAATGGCTGTTCTGTAATTAGTGCACCTCTGGCACTGACCCACTTTAAAAAAAAAATCAAAAAAATTAAGTTATTTTCCTTCCTTCATTTCTCCAGGGCAGGAAGCATGTCAATGTTTATAAACTGTTATGTAAATGCACAGCACTACATAAATTTTGTTAACAATGAAATAATTCTGTTTCTCTGCACAAAATCCAGATATCAAGAGTAACTCTTTTCTAGCCAATGACTCTGTAGGAGCATCTTCCAGCAGGGCAGAATAAAGAGAAGCCCAGAGCAGCAGCTTTGTTTTGTCACAAGATTTTGCAGCCTCATGAGCAGCTAAGGGTGATCTCAGAGCTGGTCTCATCAATCTGCATGGAAAACATTGACTGAAGAGGTTTAGCAGCACTTGCAGCTTCACTTCTTTCTTTTAAAAATCCACTGAGAGTATATTACAAGGTCATTTGATTGATCTCTGGTATTTAGAGGCATTAAATATTTCAAAATTTTGATCAAATCACAAACTGAAATTGTAAGAATTTACAATCTCATCCATGCTTAACACAGCAATGCTGTTCTGGTTCAGATCTTGTGTTTTGGAGCATTTTTTTAGATTATAATACTGTCCTTTACATTAATCAATCAAACTAATGACATAGTTTTTCAACAAGAAGTTGTTAAAAAAAATCATGTTCCATGGATTGATTCAAGAAAGGATATGACAGGTATATAAGATAATGAATTATGTTAATCAAAATTCACCATCTCATCATAAATGATCGGAGAGCTAATGGAAACTGGGAAGCAATTATTAAAACAGATTTTTTTTTAATATAATACATAATTAACACATGGAAGTCACTGCTTCCAGGCATCATTTAATGAAGATGTTTATAGGGTCGGGGTTTTTAAGCTCTGTGTGGGTAACAGGAAATTTCACATATAATCCAGAAGAAATGTTCTGCTCCAAGCTAAAGATGAGGGCCATGATTTAAAAGGCAAGACTCAAAAGACTTGAGGTTTATAATCCACCAAACCACGATCAAACTACTGTGCCTTTTCTCATTAAAAGTCACAAATAGATGCACTAAATTTATCCTCATACAAAAACCACTTCTACACGAGGTAGGGAGCAAAATGAGAAATCATGGCTCACTCCAGAAAGCAGATTAGACCAAGTTTTGTGTTCCAAGGCCCAGAAACTTCACTGACAAACCCCAACTCCTCAGTCCTAAAGCACCTGAGAAAGCAAGGAGAGCTCAAATGGATGAGATCAAAAACCCTCAATGGAAACAACCTGTCTGCCTCTTTGTGGACACGTCAGGAAAAACGTGCATGGACAATGCTCCCACCATCCATCATTTTGAAACCCCAACCCTTCCTGACTTTCTGAGGCCTCTCTCTACCTGGCAAACCCGAATAAATTTTCCCCAAAAGAAATTTTCAAGTGTTTCCTGTTTATTACTTGGAAATGGAAAATGCAGCAAGGATGGAGTTGATTAGGTTTCTTTAACTCTCAGTTTGGTTATCAAATTGAAAAAAGCAAACAATTTGCATGGCACCAGAACAGATTCTCTCCAACAAAAATAAGATGATATAAATATCAGCAACCAACAGCTATAATAAAAATAAACACAAATTGGACCAAAGTTATTGATCTCCACTTAAAGAGACCAAAGCAGAACTTTAAGGCTGCAGGAATTCCTCTGGTTTCCATGGATGGGGAAGAAGGAGAACTGAGAATATGCAAATAGGCCAAGTATTTCATGATATGCAGATGGTAAGAAGCTAATTTCCATCTGATTTTTTTTTCCCACTGGGTAATTACACTCTCCCTAGCAGAAGCTTTATGTCTGCATTGAAAGCAATAGCCAGTTCTCTGTAAATAACTTACTTCCTATAGTGGGATGGGGGAAAGGGACTTCAGCAAAAGCATTTTTATCTTTTTTGGTTAGAATTTTTGTGCTGTAATTTCACTTCAAGTGGCTACTGTAATTACAGGTTAAATTTGGCACCTACACTCTATTAATCCAATATTTTGCTAACTTATTTAAGCTATAACATAAGAGGAGAGAAAATTAGTTTTAGGCTTCTGTAATGTAATTATTACCTTTTATTAAAAAAAAAAAAGCATGCCCAATTAGTAAATAATGAGAACTAATTTCTTTCTGGCAGTTGGCAAAAAAAATGTGTAATTTCTTTCTTACAAATTTTTTAAATTACCTGCTGTACATGACCAATTTTTCTTCTAAGTTTTGTAAGCACTTTTGCACAAATAAACATCAAAATTCTATAATTACAAATTAGAATCGCTGATTACATGTATTTACAGTAATTACATAATTAGCAATAATTACATTAATTAGGCAAACAATACACTGCATTGACTAGCAATGGAAAACAAGAACATTCACACATATAAAAACCTGCTTTGAGCTAGGGAAGAAAGATTTTATCATTAGCACTAAATGCAGAATTAAAGCACAGAGCAGCACCACTGGAGCCTGCCCTGCTTTGTTCAAGCACCAAAAACTTTCAGAAATGCTCTTACAAACATGATAAAGTACTTTGGGACACATATATCCAGAAAAACATGAGCAAAGGAATACTGAATTGATGGGGAATGCTTTAGGGACAAGAATTTCTCTTTCAGAAGCCCCTAAATCGTTTTTTCCCAGAGCCTGACCCCAGGGCTGCACAAAGCTGCAGCTGCCATGGGCTGTCCCTGAGAAATGTGACCTTGCTTTTGGCACTGATGCTCCTGCTGCACCCTCCCACCCTTCCTCTGCTGCTGCCTCTGATCCTGGGGTGCCCACTGAGCTCAAATATTCGTGGTCACAACCATTTTTATTCAGCCTTCTTTGTTTCCTGCTCTAGATCATCCTCAGGCTGATGCTACGAGGGAGAACAAAATCTCTTGTGAACAGCAGCAGCTTCTTAGATCCAGGGAAGGAGGCAGCAAACTCACAAATTTAGGTGCTTGAATTTCATGACCATGGCAGGTAAAACCGAGCCATGTCATCACCTGGAAGACAAAGTCACTCTGGGGACACCTCACTGCACATGAGGTGAACACAGAACCTGCTGCAAGGGCAGTGAGAGGAGGTCGGGGCAGAAAGCTCAGCAACACAAACAGATGTTCTCCTGAGAAAAGGAAAAAAAAAACATTTTTCTCTGGTGTAACAACCAGAGAACGGTCACAGCCAGTAACTACAGAGAAAGAGTATTTTTAGTCTGGACCTTGCAAGTAACAAACTCACCCCGTTCTGTGTGCAGTGCTAATTATGTTCCTATCCAGGGAGTGAATCACAAATTTCAGACAGCTCATGCAGAGCGGCCCCAGATTCCTTGGAGCTTCACACCGTGGGGTCCCAATGGCTCAGGTGGCGTTTGTGGGGTTTTTTAATGAGTGTTGGCACGATGTGAGAACTGTGCTGCAGCCCACCTGAACCAAGGCATCGGTGGCCCACGGTGCCAGGTTTGCTTGGTGCAGCTCCAGAGTTCCCTCGGAGCTGGCACAGCGGTGTCCCAGGGAAGGGACAGTCTCCTCCAGGGTGCTCAAAGGGAGAAGTCACTGCAGCAAGGGGTTCCCAGAAACACACCTGAAATGGAGAGAACTTGGAGAGAAAACTAATTAGTCCAAACCAAAAGAGAGATTAGCACTGAATTAATATTTATGCAACACAGGCAATCAAGGGACCGGGAAATAGGGCGGAATGGGAGATAAAGTCCTTGAAAACATAAGTTGCTCCTGTTCCATTTGTCAGAGTTGTAGAGGAGGACTATAGGAACAGTGAGGGTGAAGCAAGCTGGAATAAGTCAAGGCAGCTGCTCTGAGGGTTTCATTAAACACACGACATCTGTATTTTCTGTCAGACAAGCACAGCATAACTCGGGACAAAAATCCTGAAATTAGCCGGGTCAGACCCCTCCCAGGTGAGGAGCACGCGTGGCTTTGCCGGTGTGAAGGTGCGGTGCTAACACCCCTGTAAAGCATGAGAATCGCAGATTGTGGGGCTGTCTGAGGCCACTTCTCACCTCAGTAGGGATCAGGGTCCTGCCATCCGTTCTGCTTTCCCGAGAAGCTGTGCCAGGGTGGACAAGAAGGCAGTGATGGGTGCTGATGCTCATTTAGGATAGGGAGGGTGATTTGTGCCAGGTGGGCGAGGCTCCCCAGTGCAAACTGCTCAGCAGCTGAGAAAGAAGAAGGCAATCCCACACATGAAGGAGTTTTCTTGGTTAATAAAGACTTTGATACAAAATAAGTTGTCTAAATATTGCACACCATTTTTGAGCACAGGCTCCGATGTTGTCAGTGTGTCACTGAGTGGCCCCCTGTACTCACCTGCTTTTCACTTCATGGCCAAATGACCACAACATCATATCCTGCTAACAGACTTACGGGTGAATCTAAGCAGGACCACAGGTTGTTTCAGTACCCAGAATACTTTGACATCCAAGGCTCCAACACTGGGAAGGTCCACCAGGTCCAATAAAAGGCCAGAGCTTCTGGGGAGCGCTGGGATCTTCATTATCCGCACTGCTCCTTGTTCCACAGAACCACAGGTAAAGTGGTTACTGTTTAGAAATTTAGCTAGAGCAGTCTGCCTAAAACACTTCAATTATGCAGTTCCCAAGCTACCTTTGTGTTTAGTGAATGACAGCACTGCTGAAGGTTTAATGAGCTGTGAATGACTATACAAAACTTCGAGGATCACAAAACCTGCTTCTGGTAATTTACATGAGCAGTTACATCTAAGTGCCAGAATCTATGTCATGATCCATTGTTAATACACTCTCTATGTTCCTTCTTAAGACTGGTTGGAATATAATTATTTCCAAGTCTCCAAGCTAAACCTGTCCATTCCGGTTTCCCTTTGTCTGAAGCACTCATTGATACACAAAAAGCCTGCCTAGGAACATCAGCTCCCCAGAGCTTTTAGCAGTTGAAATATTTGATACCTTCATACTTTCCACCTCACACGAGGGTTTTTTTTTGGTTTTTTTTTAAGAGAAAATGCTTTACATTTCTGTTTAAATGTGTCCCATTGTGCTGGTGGGTTTGCAGACTGCCAGTATTCCCTGCTGGAATAGCCGTGGGCTGGTGGCACGGCTCTCCAGCCCCGACAGAGCTCTCCAGGATGAGCTGCTGCATCACCTCTCCTCGCACACACATTTCATCCCCTGCTTTTCCCAGCTGCCCAGAGCGCCACAGCTTTGGCTCTTTGCACATTAAAACCCAGAACATGCAGCTGCCTGGAAGAGGAATTGTTTCTGGTATTCCTTCTGTTATGGATGAAATGTATCAAATTCGTTCATTTGATAAAAGAATAGTTAAAGATGTTTGATATAAGTAAAACGTATCCAAATGCTGCATGTTGTAACCTTGTCTAAAGATATCTTGCCTTGCAGCTGGAGCACCCCACCCAAGTACCAACAACCACTCAAGCAAGGAGATTTCATGCCACGCCAAGGACGCCCATCAAAAGATTTCCTGGAGGGAGACTGCAATCTACTCAAGGGTGGACTCGAGAAAATTCATCAATGAACTTAAAATACAAAAGATTTCCCGGAGAAGAAGAATGAAATCCAGGTGCAGAGAATGAGTATCAGATGAGATATCAAGGCTGCATAGAAATTCAAACTACACCGGAGACAACATTTTCCTGGCACCAGACAGAGATGGACAACATCTGAATAATCTAATGAAGAGAGAAAGAGACAAAAGAACTTTGGCCCTCGGCTAAAAAAACTGTATAAAACCTGGACACTGAGACCAGACAGATGTGAACCCCACTGGACTGCTGTGACAGGGTCCTGGTTCACCCAATGCTCGAGCATTGTCCTGCCTTGGTTGTGGCTTGAAATTCTGTGATTCCATTCGCTAAAATAAATCCTGTTCATTTTTTCCCCTAATTTGGTTCTCTCAAATTTATTGATTTGGCCTCATTGAATCACCATCTATAAATGTACCAAGTGTCCAGATCAGACCCTGCTCACCTCGGGAGACCCCAAAACCCCATCTCAGAGGGACATAGATTAACACAGCAATCCTTCAAACCTTCAGAGAGTGGTATCTCATTATTTGTAGCTGTTCCCTAACAAGGAATTCTTCATCTCCTGTATTCTCATCTGCACTTCTATCTCTACTTATAAATAGTGGCCATATAATTTAAGAAATTCCTACTATTAAGAAGCCCTGTCTTTGAGTGTCTCAACCCAGCAAATTATTTGACATCATTTATTCATTAATTACATAGAGAACCTAAAGCTACGTCCCACATTAACAAGGGAAAGTGTAGGAAACAAAGAAACCAGAAACAGAATAGATGAATGTTCACTGCATCTTTCCTTACCTTCAATTCAGAGCATAAAATTTGTTTTAAATGTACAGAAAAATGTATCAGGAAAAATAATTCACTTTTAGCCCTTAATATATACAGACATGGGTGCAATTACTATCAAAGGATCTATTTCTGCAGTCTAGAGAATGCTCAAAATAAGTTAAAGAATGATTCAACTGCAGAAACATGGCTAATGCTGCAATGCTGACATGGAAAAGAAAATCAGAAAATGCTGGAAAGTGAAGCATGGCTCTTCATTGCCAGCTTGCAGAAGATTTAAGAAAAAAAATGTAAAAAAAAAAAACCTCAACCACATTTTTTTTTTTACAATTCTGATTATAGAAGTTAAAATCAGTTATAGAAATATAAAATAATTGTCAAGAGATTTGATGCAAAGAACCTTGCCCTTGATGTTACAAAGTCAGATTCAGAAACACACTTGTTATATTACTACAATATTACTACAAGCCCTCCAACACACCTGCTGAACATCTCCTTCAGAAATAACTCAACATGATCTAAAGCCCCAGAAAAACAGGAGCACAAACAGAGGAATTTCATCGTGCAACAGAAAAATGAACCACACACAGGAGGAGGAACTGCCTGGGCTGATGTGGACATGGAAAAGTGAATGTGGGGTTGCTATTCAATTTCCAAAGATGAATCCACAGTAAAGGCAAACATTTTTCTTCTTGTATGTGAGTTCTGCACATCAATCACTTCATGCAGGACAGAGGCAAAAAACTGGGGAAAATAAAGCCCACAAATAATTCACCTTTTCAATGCCTCAGTTCTGAACTCACTGACCCAGTCTGGCCAAACCACACAGGCCAGAGCTGCTTTTCTCTGCCCCTTAGACAGAAACCCAGAATAATTGACTGCAGGAACTCAGTGTCAAGTGTCCAGCTGTGTCTGTCCATGAGCTGTCCCAAGATCCCGTGTCCTACACTGGGATTTAGGCGAGCTGTAATTGTGCTGTGTGGGGAGTCTGGTTTCCAGCCCAAGCCACATGTTCTCTGGCATGTTCTGTGAACTGATCATGCAGATCAGTGGCCAAACCCCGATTTAAATAATGCCAAACTCAGCAGCTACAGCACTGTGCTGGTGACCTTCCATGGTGTTAGCAAGTACATTATGTTCTGCCAGTGTTCCCAAATATTCCATTATCTAGGCTTTGAAAAATGGTTATCACCCTGCTCTAAACAATGGTAGTTAGGAGCTACATTTTTTCTTTATTTTTCTGGCTTTTCACAAGGAAAAACAAATATGCCAATTTCAAAATAATTAACTTTTTTTTTTATCGTCTAAAAAGCGGGAAAATTAACACACTTGGGAAACAGTCCAAAATTCTTAGTTTTATGTTTATTCCCATTTGGGGGCGACATTTTTATTCTGGAATGTCAGTAATTTGGGTGATGAGTTCTCTATAGAAAGCATAGGGAAGGTCATGAATACCTCTCCAAAATTGTCCAACCAGTGTAGCCAGCGGGAAAGGGAGGTTTTCTTCCCCTCTGAGCCTCAGCACTGTCGGGGTTTTTAATCCCGACAGACGGAGAATTTGGGGGGCGACGGTCCCCCACGAGAATCTGCCGGTCTTAGTTANTTTTTTTTTATCGTCTAAAAAGCGGGAAAATTAACACACTTGGGAAACAGTCCAAAATTCTTAGTTTTATGTTTATTCCCATTTGGGGGCAACATTTTTATTCTGGAATGTCAGTAATTTGGGTGATGAGTTCTCTATAGAAAGCATAGGGAAGGCCATGAATACCACTCCAAAATTGTCCAACCAGTGTAGCCAGCAGCAAAGGGAGGTTTTCTTCCCCTCTGAGCCTCAGCACCATCGCTCCCCCTTCTTTGGGTCTGTAATTCCCACCTGGAGCTCGGTGCCTGAAGCTGCACTGGTCACACAATCGCCCTTTTAAAGCAACATCTTCTTTATCTCACCGCTGCATCCTCCCCTGTGTAACACGACTATTGTTCTTTGTTCCATCCAGGAGACATCATCTGAATGTTTACCAAGCACAGGGGATGGTTGATTAATAGGCAGATCAATTAATCTGAAAAGGTCGTAAATTGCTGTTTCGGTTCCCTTGAAAAATTACAATTGACGAAAATTTATTTGAAGACAGAATTCTGCAACAGACTTCCATAATTAACAATCCAATGTAACAATCATTCCAATTCCCAAAGGTCCAGAAGATCAATTTTATAGTATTTTTTCTCACTCGAGCATTATTTATTCATGCATTCATCTTAAACTGTTGATTTATTTTTTTTTCTGCAATATGATGATTTGTCAAAGGCAAAGCATTTTCCAATGCTTTTTTTTTTAACACCAGCAAGGTGCTAAAAAAAACAAGAGAATATATTTGAAGCCAAGCACTAACAGAGAGCCACAATGCCTGAAATGCTGTGGAATTCTACTCCAGGCGTATAATCAGATCTTCCTCTCCTATATCTGAGGTTTGTGTCCTGATCTGGTGCATACTTTGCTTCAATTCCCTCCTCTCTCACCCCTAAAAAAATTCCAAGCACCCCACAACACAACCTTAAGCTTCAATAAAGATGGATATTTCAGGAATATTTAAATTGCCTGGGCTGATAATGTTGAGGAGATGGACCTTGCACTCAGTTTCCCAAGGAACAGAGATATCTTGTGAATGCTCCACTTTAGCTGTAGCCAAAAGGAATTACAGCATCATAACTGCAGTTGTGAGACCTTTCAGAGTTCATCAATAAATCTCTCTTTGATACTATGTGAAGATATGGGGAAGTTTAATCAATAATTAATGTTAATCACATTCAGTCTTAATCAATGCCAGAACTACTACTCTCACAAAGCCCAGAGACAGCTCTGTGAGGTACGAAATCAAATTTAATTAAAGCTGTGCATGCAGAAGAGTTTTTAATGCTATCATAATTAGTTTGTTTAATACTGCAATTTCCAAACTCCTCTGTACATTTTGCAGAGCACTTGAACATTGAATCCATTATTTGCACCTGCTGTAAGAGCCACTTGGGCTGGGCATGTGCAGCTCCCCAGTGTCACTGCCCAGGGACAGAACTTCTCTCATCCTTCCAATACCCAGAAATGAGTAGAAGTCCAGGCCCTCCTGGAGATCACAGCAGTCAGTGGAAGATGCATCAGTCACTCACCTGTCTCATGTCAAAAGCTGCTTTTATATTCAAGTTATGGCTCTCTCAGCCTCACAGGATCATTGTGGAGAAGAGCAGTTTCACTCAGTGCTAGTTATGAGGGAACAAAAATGTTTCTTCTGTAACTTGGGGATCAAAAAGGGAAGTGGTGCCCATCACTGCACCCCATCCCTTGGGAGGCATGCTGAGGATGAGCCTTCCTAATCCCTTCCTCCCTGGAAAGGGGAGATCACAAAGCCAAAATGAAAAATAAACCCCAAATATTTACCAACTCTCCAAAGCTTGCATTGAGTGCCAGAGCACCTGGGGCAGGAACGAGGGGCAAACCTTCCCTGAACCTTCCTTCTCCTCTTGGAGACCCTTCCCATGCCAGCTCTGTTCTCACACATCATAAATTGGGGAAATGTTAACCCGTTCACACCTAGGCTGCCTTTAATTGTACATTTCACACTCCAGGAAAAGAAAAAGCCCTGTTTGTTCTGCCATTATTTCTCACTCACACTGGCAAATGTCACCAGTCAAAGGACTGCTCCATGACATGGGTTTGCTGAGAAACAAGAGAGCAATGGGCTCTGATTTTTACTTGATTAAGATCTAACTTTTCCTTTCGACGGCTATTTTTTTTTCTTCATTTATAAAAGTAGAAGTTCTGCCCTGCATTCAGTCTTAGCCCACCTAAGTGTTAATGTAGGAATGAATATTGCAACTCACACCAATATTTTGAGTTTCACCCATGTGCACAGCTGCCTCAAGCTCCCAGGTATAAAAGTAAGAGATCTGTGAGCTCAAGACCTCGAGAACTCACCCATTCTCCAGCAGTCAGGTTTGACTAAAATCCAACAGTACAAAATCCTGTGGCATGAAATAAACAATGAAAAGACAAAAGCAGAAAATGGAAATTTCATGAGCAAGTGTGCCACCACCACAATAAGGAATATCATAGATTACCTGCCTGAATGGCTGTTATTGCTCCTTTTATATATTTTTATTAATTAAGCACAGAGAGAAATTTGCTGTCTGTATTTTCCTGCCTTGAGCATTCGTGATTGCTGCAAGATTTAGTCTCGTTAAAGAGCAGTCTTGCATCATTATATATTTCATTGACCATTTACTGTAATGCTGAATGACCAATCAATTGGCAGTTAAACTGCTCATTAAGAAAAAAGTACAAGTTTCTCTAAACTCAGCTACTCCATTTTTCTCCCAATCATTTCCTCGGTCTATTAATGGGCAGGTTTTGTCCTGCTGTTCAATAGTTCAAAGTTAGATTTACCTTTTGCTGTGTGGTGTAAAGCACTTAGGCAGTTTTAAAGTGAAAGGACTTTTTGAGAAGCTTCTTTAAAGCCAAAATGACAGTAATAACATACATCTTAAATGCTGGATTTTCATGTTAAGGCATCAATTCAATAATCCGTGATCTGTGAAAAAGCAGTCATTTTCCTGTGATTTTATTTGTTACAATGAACCGGCTGCAATTCTCAGCGACAAATTATGCAGGCTATAAAATTTAAATTTAAAAATTTGACACTAATGGAAACTCCGATACACAGACAGAAATCTACCTCGTCAGCAGCCACAAATCAGGACCAACATTTTCTTTCAATAACCTTTGCAAGTTGTCTTGAGAGTTGAAAGGGTTTATTGATAAAAGCAGAAGCTACTGCTCCCAGAGGGGCAGCCCCTCAGTTTTTCACCCCCTTACTCCAGCACAGTGGGGGCTGTGCACAAGAACCTCTCTGGGTCAATTTAGCTGATCCCAAATTATCTTCATCACATGAACCTCCTCTTTTTTATCTTCTTTACAAGATTGAGGCACTCTCTCTCTCTCTATATATATATATATCTAATGTTTTTATAATTAAATCTCATGAGCAGGTCGTCAGAACTGAGATATTAATGACTCATGAAACACAGGTTAGTGCTCATCTGCTGAAAACCCATAAAACTCGTGGCTGGACTGAGCACTGCCTCATTTATTACATCACCACATATTCCCTTTTTCCAGATACAGCACTTTGGCTCCAAGCTCGAAGATCAGATGCCAAAAAAAATAAAAGGCACCTGTTTTCTGAAGCTCAGGAGCAATTCATCCATCTTACAACACTGCAGCCAGTCAAAACTTGCTAAAGGCACCAGTCAAAAGCCACTGGAAGAGCAGAATTTTCATCTCAAACACCTGCACATGAAAAGGTACCATTAAAAATCCCCACAAGCCACCAAATCCCTGACAAGCTGATCTCCACGGGGGATGGAAGCAGTGGAGGAAGTGAGGAAGGATGGATGAAGAGAAGGAAAAACAGAGAGAAGACATGAAGAGGATGCTGAAGAGCCCAGAGGAGAAGGGAGACCATTAAAAATATGAATTTTGGGGCAACAACCTGACCAGGAGCAGCCTGGAACATCCAGAGAAACATTCTGGACCAGGTCTTGCTGCCTGCAGGGATTCACAGGAATTCATCCCTCACTTCTCCTCCAGAGAGAAACTGAGCAGGAAACGGAAAATTGGTGAACCAGTTGGGAAAAAAAGAAAAAAAAAATGAAATAGTGCATCTCAGCAGCTTCACACTGACTGGCAGCGTTTGCCAAACAGCATTTTAGAAACAGGGGAAGGTACATTTACTGTGATTTTTTCACTCAAATTTCAGTGCACACGACAGAACTGCGACCTTCTGGATTCTGAGACAGTTTAGATCCTTAACACTGCTGTAAAATGCCTCTCGTGTGGCCTTTTAGTCAGATCTGAGGTGTGATTCTCCTGCTCTGCTTTCTTCAATAGGCAGCCTTTTCTAGGTGGTTTCTTCTCCATTTATTTAAGCATATTTGCAAAATCTGGCAGCCTGAATCTCATCAGGTAGAAGGAAATAGAAATGTGACAGGTTTGGAGCTCAAAGACCAAACAGTCTGTGCGACATTTGGGAAGGAGATTTTATATTTTGGAAGAAGGAAACAACTCAGAACCAAGCACAAAAATCCAAAGTTGTTATTTGGCAGCACTTGGAATTTTTTTTATATTATTTGTAGTTTTGCACAGAATGCATCCAGGACATGCAGAGGAAAGAGCAGTTTAGCACAAAAAATCCAATTTATCACAAGTTTGTCACCAATATGGATAAAGACTGTAGAGAGAGGGACCATTTGCTTCCATTTTTGGTTTGAAATTCTGCCACCTGTGGAAAAGCTGTAATTCAGAGCAGACCGTGTACATAAAATGTCAGTTTAATCCAGCTTCTGAGCATTTTATCACAGTAAAGGGAAAATTGGGGTTTTTTTTAGTTTTAAAAGGCAAGTGATTGGATTTGCACTTTTGTATATTAAACTCAACTTCAATCCTATTAACATTTTTTTTTTTACTTGTCTGAGTGGCAAAATTTCATCTAATATCTTTAAGAACACTCTTGATGGCCTGTTCAAGTTTATAGTAGCATATGTTGCCATTTAGTGGTAACGATGAAGTTAAAATAACAATGTTTAGGAAGATGAGGTAAATTATGATGAGGAAAGCCAGCACTGCTGTTAGAACCACACACAAAAATAAAGTCCCTATTGAGAAAAAACCCTGAATTCTCTCACTTAGTCTCACAGGAGCTAAAAAATGCAACATTTATGTTTGATTCAGAGACTAAAACAGGCACTAGAGAGAAAATGTGGACCCATCTGTCCTGATCAAGTGTGGTGAAAGGAAGTCACTGGACTTTCAGTTCATGAGCAGGTTTTATACCCACTGCCAAAGCAGCCAGGACGGAAATGAAATGAATAATCTGCAAATGAAATGAATAATCTGCAAATGAAATGAATGATCTGCAATTATCACCAAGAAACAGCCCCAGCCTCCTGATACAAAACCCTTTAAGTGAATCCCTCTCCTGTTTTGCTTCTGTGAGCTGCATTACTTCAGCTGGTTCTTCTGCTGAGGAAATTCTCAGCCCCAGAACTTTACACACTCTTATTTCACTGCTGTGGCAGGACAATCAAAGTAAAACATGAAAACAGCAGAGGAAAGCAGTGACCATCTGGAAAGACATTTATTATCCTTATATGTCCAAACAGTTCTTCTCAATAGGAGCATGAGCAGATTTTTGACCTTTACAGATTTTTCACTCTTGCCCAATTTTGCAAAAAAAAAAAAAAACTAAATAAAAAAAGCTTTGTAAAAGCAGAAAACTCCAGTTTGCTTCCCCCTAACTCAGGTTTCTGCATGATTCCCAAGCACAGGGGCTTCAATAGCACTCCATGACTTAGCAATAAAGATAAAACAACCACCATGACCTTAACTGAGATCTGAAAACACAACCCTATAGTTGGTCTAATAAAGACAGCATCAGGCACAGGCAGCACTCAGTAATTCTCCAAAACTTTCTAAAAAAACCCAACAAGGTTTCTAAAAAGCCACTGGGCTTTTCAGAGTCAACTCTATTATAAAATGAGAACAAAATATGTACTTAGATAAGTCACCTCTCCCTCCCTCACTAGGTAGATATTAATAAGCCTTTATTTCTAGAGCATGTAAAGTCATAACATAAAACAAATAAATGCCAAGAGGTGAGTTTTACTGAAATGGGAGGCCTAAAAGCTATTGCTGCATCTTTAACTTTTAAGTACAAGTCTTTCTCACAATAAAATAGTCAAGTCCCTCCCCACTGAACTATAAAGAACAGATTTAGTGGATACATTATTAGCACTCTACTCTGCTCCTAGACCTTTGCAGCAGAAAGCCAAATTAAATGCTGGCCTAAGCAAGATCAATTGGGTTGCAGTCAGCAGAGATGCATCAGCCTACCTGTGAGACAACCCCAACTGCAAATGAGGGACTGCCAGCACTACAGAAATCCTGAGGAACAGCACCTGAAAGTTTTGTTTCCTTCACAGACACATGGCTTCTGAATTCAGTCCAAAAGTGAGGATTTTCTCACCCAATTGAACACAGTGGCTTTAGGGGCTCTGTGCATTAACACTTGAGAGGGAACTCTGGCAGCATTTGTAGCAGAGAAGAATGAGGAGGAATTAAAACATTTCCTTCTGTTCCAGCCATTTCCACTTCGCTCCAGCACACCCTGCAACACAGGAGGAAACAGTTTGACAGAGATATTAAAGAGGCCTCAAAATTGAAGTTTTTTGGGGGAATCAGCTGTGTGGGATTCCATAAAGCAAGAACTGCAAGAATTCTCTTGAATGCAGTGAGACAAATGAAGGTCAATGAGTACATGAATAAATTGGAGTGAAATGAAAAGTTCCTCGGGCTGTGTTGTTCTGGAGCAGCATTGCAGCATTCTGAAGCAGCAGAGTCAACACACAGATCCTAACTGCTTTTGAGATGTAGCTTGATCAATTTATTTTACAATCCCTCCCCTATGCCTGACTGCATCAGTAGGAAACTGGATTCAGTCATGCAGGGTGTTCCTTCCATTACTCTCCCTCACTAAAAGATATAAATAATACCTTAAATGCTTGTATTGTTCAATATTAAAAAATCAGTGGAGTGAATTTTCCAGTTAGCTGGGACTCCTGTGCTGGTACAGGAGGAAGGAGGCTGTGCCAAGGTAAGGATGTAATTTGCAGTGACTGCAATTTGAGTGCACCTGGATGGAGATGCCCAAGGAACTCAGAGATGAACTGACAAGATCATCCCAAAATGCACAGGCAGTGAAGAGCTGCTCCCAGCTGTGCACATGCTCTTTAAACAATCATGTTTTGGAGTGATCCTGCAGAGATTAACATCGATACACAAATATGGAAAGGCACTCTCTGTGATGGAAGAGCTCTTTTTCCTCAGCACAGAAGGAACAGTTCAGCAAAACCATTAAAACCCTTCTAATCTGGGATCTCTCCATGTGTGTGTGAGCAGGCACAGGCAAGCTTGTGTTCAAAACCCCTAAATGTTCTATCTGAACCCTCATCTGAGGCTGTTTCTGTTCTGATTGTCACATTAAGGGTTGAGGTTTGCCTCTGCAGGCATTCAGCTGGATAAATATCCCACTCCCAGCTCACAGTTCAGAGGGTGGTGATGCACAGTTAAGCCTGGGAAAGGAAATAAAACCACACCTTAAGTTTAATTTTCTATGAACACAGAGTTGTATTTTTACTCTCACCTTTTTGATTTATCACTTTTCAATAAAAGAATGGAGTTAAGTACTCTTGTGTTTGAAAATGTCTCTCCAGGACTAAATTTGCCCAAAATTATGTCTTCTGCCAATGTTTGAAACCTTTTGTCCACTGAAATGCTGAAATCTTCCACGTTTGCTATCAAAGCCCAGAGGGGACCCTTCCATTTATGGTGAATTGGAATAACCAGAAAGGGTGCTTAAGTATGAAAGAGAAAAAAAAAGCAGAAAATTGGTGCTTACATTTGTTAGAAAATTAAGGAAAAAAGGATGCTTGTGATAATCATTGTTACTGTATTGCTAAAAATTAAAAGTTCTTACATTTTATCTTCTTCTGGCATTTTTTTTGGTTGTTTAGTTAATTTTCTGTAATTTTGTTTCTGGTTTTGTTTGTTGCTGTGGTTTGTAATTTTTGTTTGTTTTAAATATATTTTCTTTTTTAAACAAAGATGACAGTAATCACTATATTTAATATGAGTGAGCTGGGAGTAACTGGAAAGCCAACTATGAACTATGGAGAGGGCCTAAAACTTCATTTTATCATAAGATACAAATTCTGTTATTATAAATCCAACAATGTAGATATTCTGATGTTTCTAATGAGTTTTGACTTGTGCAGCATTTTAACTCACAGCCTGTTACTTTTATATTTTTATGTCTTTTAAAATAACAAAGAAAAGAATGATCAGATCTTCCCTGCTGTAATTCAATACAGACCTTTTCTAAAATACCATATCTTTAGGTTGGATTATACCAGCATCGAGCTTGGATCTTAACAAATACATTTTTAATTAATCACATTGTTGTGTTTGTTTTGTTTTTTTCGCCTAAACTTCAACGGTTTGTCTAAAACACCGTAATCCAGAAATACTTGCATGTCATATCATAAAGCTAATAACCTCACTAACCACTTCTCTGCTGACAGAACACACTGTCCTCATTTGCAGAATGTGAAGAATTCAGAATTTGAAAGGAAACCAAATGCCTTTAACAAGGTGTAAAGCACAATTTCCGAAAAAAGCTTCATCACCTCGCTGAATTCCTCCAGTAGCCTTCTTTCCTCTATAAGCAGTCTAATTAAATACAGCTGGAGATAGCACAAAAGAATTCCATTAATTAATTGGCAACCTGCTGACACTAATTAAGCTATGAAAATTCAACTCCCTCACAGCAGATTTGGAACATTATTCAGTTACATTTGTTGGGAAGTTTGCCTCACGTCTCTTACGGAAGCAGAAAGGAGAAAATGAACTTTGTGGTTAACATGTGTGGGAACAAAGTGACCTATGATTGGAAAAATGAGACAGGAAACCTTGCACTGCTGGAGAGCTGTGCTGAAGGAGCCCTCACTGAGAAATCCCCTCACAAGAGGGTTTAAGGCCATCCCAACTGCAGCCTGGACTGCAGAGTGGCCCAAAACGCAACAGCACAGGGCAGGGTGAGGAATTGATTTAATCCTCTGCAAGGCACCTCAAATCCTCACTTCAGCCATCCACTAGTCAAGATTTCCTGCAGTAACCAGGAGAAAACACCCAAACTCCTTCAGCCATATTCTAAATCTCATGTAAAGCATCCAAGGAGGTCTCACTTAACATTTGAACAGTTAATTACACAGTAACAAGGAAGATTTATTATTTAATGTCTCAAGGCCTACTGGCAATGAGTGGCTCTGCTATTCTGTGAGTGGACACTAATGAACACCATCTGCTGCTCCTTCCCTTTCCAAAATCCCAGACCCATCTCGTCAGGAAGGTTTCAGTGCCCTGTTGGAAATGTGCTAACTCTGATCTGTACCCATATTATTTACTAACAATCTAAACAAAAAGAGGAACGTAGCACAAAATAAAATTATTGCCTACTTTTCTTGAAATCCTAACCACTATAATGCCTCAGGGACCATAAGAATCAAGAAGCAAGTATATATATATTTTTTTAATAAAACAAATAAGTTATTGTAGAAAAGTACCATGTAACTTCCCTGCTTTTTTCTTCTTTTCAGTTTTCTTTTTCACATGAGACTTAACAGTTAAATCACTTAGCCTTCAGATAATACAGTACAGCACAATTTGCCCACCTCACCATATTTTCAGAAATCTAATTAATTGGAAGGTGTTAATTAATTTTGAATCTACAGGAAAGTAGATTTCTGAGACAATTTTATAAGAATTGATTTATATGAAGGGTCTGTAACCTGACATGCTTTCAGTTCTGAAATTCTCAGTTAGCACCTGGCAAATCAGCCAGGAACGTGGCAAACTTATGGCAATGAATGGCTCATCCATCATCAAATGCAAAAACCTTAAAAAATGAAAACTACGAAAAAAAAAGAGAAGTCTGCATATATGCCAGTTCACATCCTCCCCTGTAAATACACATCCCTTTTTCTAAGCTGTGAGTTTTGCATTGAGACTGCAGCTCAGTGCAAAGTCAAATAAAATTCCACCTTGCTGTGCAGGTGAAGCTGACTGGCCGTGATCTGAGGAGCTGTGTCTACTTCTCCCCTTCAATTCCTTCTTGCTGTGCCTGGGCAAACAGGCAAAAGGGGATGCCTGAAAGTTCCTGGTACTGTTGCCAACCAGGAATAATCAATCACTGCAAAATAATGGAAGTCACTGTGCTACAAATCAGTGAGGTACAGAGGTGACCAGCACCACCAGAATCAGTCTCCCTGCAATGTGCTGGTTGAAACACACAAATATAATAAAAAATAAAGAAGACAAGAAAGAATATTTGCTTGCCCTTTAGGGTGGAGAAGAACTATGCTGAGCAGTGTACCATTCCTACTTCTGAACTTTATCATCCTCCCATTTACTACAGTTCTAACAGTAATATTTTATCATGAGATTCGAGTGCGATTGACAGCACGCTGGATCATGCATTAGATTCACAGATGATCTAAAGCAGAATGCTGGCTTGAATCCCACAGTTCTCACAGGGAGTCTTCCATTGCTCAGCCTGCCTCGTGTTCTCCAACTTTGGGAACATCTTCAAGTCAAACTGGCAGAAAAAACCCCACGGGGTAAAGGAACACCGAGATTATCACGGGCACCAGAATCTGCCTGGAGGCTTGACCTGGGCACAAAGCAAGGTCAGGCAAGATCAGATGGGATCTGATTTTACAGACTGCTCTGCACACTTACACTTTTAATTAATTTTTTTCAAGAGAGACTCACAAACAAATTCCAGGATCGTTTTTTATGAACATTTATTTATATGACGATAGTAAAAAATTGGGTGATCAAGGGTGATCGGCTTTCCTGCAAGGGGAAAATGTCGAGTGAGGGCTGGGAAGAGGAAGAGTTTAATGCAGGGCAATGTCTCATTGTGAGAACAGTTCTCATAATACCTGGAGTCATCTTCAGGGTCACTGGCAGTTTCTAACTCTTCCACTTTTCACAAAACTACCCAAAAAAAGAGAAAAATGTAAGGAGAGGAAAAGAGGCAAAAAATGAAAGCAGAGTCTTATTTTAAGAACACTTTTTTTTACTCTATTGTAATTGAAAATACTTGGATATTACAAAGAATAAATACTAATAGTTAAAAGTTAAAAGCTCTTCTATTGGGGACTGAATCCTTCAGTTTTCCTGAAGACAACAACGTGAAAACTGAGACAATGAAGATCATATTGATAATAGGAAGGAAAAAAGTTCAAGCCATGCCTGGGGCATGAAATGGAGAGCAAAAGTTGAAGGAAAAAATCATGAAAGATGCATGACTATCAGATTCCCATGTATTACTGTTAAGTGCATTCATTAAGTGATCATAAAGAATATATGGCATAAAAATGAAAGAGAAGATCACAGGCTCTGATAGAACCCGATAATTTCAGAGTGAATAAAGCAGCAGACCATGACAATTGAAACTAAGAACACTAAATCTTACATTCCAGCTTTCACTGCAAGCAAAGGAAAACCAGAAAATTATAGAAGTGACAGAAGAAAATATGACATCAAATTTTAAGGCTACACTGGCATAACAGAAATGAAGCAATCATTTGTTTTGAAATCATTACAAAATTATCTGATAATTAACCACTCATTTCTCATTTCAGGAGAAATGCATTGGTTCTGAATCTCCTGAAAACCCATGTCCAGCTAAAGGAGTGGTTGTGATTGTGACCAGGACATTTGGTGTTCGAAGCCCTTCGTTTCTATCATCTGTATAATTTCACCTAACAGGTTCGAACAGATCCTTTGGCCAGGGTTTTGACACCTCTGCATGAGGCTGTGTTTAACACCTCTCAGTTGGTGCACAAATGCTAATTGTTGCTGTTTAGCACCTGTTTTCTCCTTTCCTGCTGTTCAGGCACAACACTCAACTACCACAACTCTGCCTTTGCAGCTTTTGCAGAGCATTTCACCATTTTGCAGAGTAAATCTTTTGAAAATGGAGCAGGGAATATTCTGTCCTCGTTTCAGGTGGTAAAACGGCTGAAGTAACCACTTGTCATTAATTACTCTTTCCCCACTAGTTTTATAATTATTTTTTAAAAAGGGCAAATCAGGTATGGAGAATGGGAAGGGACTGACTCGGTGCAGGAGCCGCCCCTCATCAGTTTTGGAACTTCTTTGTGGGCATTGTCACCAATTTCCACCCCACAAACACAGCTGTGCTCTGCCCACCCCATCACACTTGTTACCTGAGCACAATTCCTTGTAAAAGCATTCTCACATTAACCACGAGCCACTGGTTCCCATGAGTTTGCAATCAAGGAATTCAGTCATTGGCACTCTGCCACTGGGGTGGAAATCGGTGATGAAGCCGACAGGGATTGCTCAAAGGGCACTTCCCACATCTCTGTCACTTCTCCAGGTTTTAAAACTCACCCTCTTTCATCATTTCACCCACGTGATGAGTTTTCTTCTTGGGAACTAAATGAAGGATGTGAGCGAATTTGGAGAACAAGTTAGAATTTATGACAAGAATCTATGCAGGGTTTTCGATCAGACAATTTTAAGGACAGATTGGAAGACAACCACAGAACTTCAGAGTAAAGGGACTGCGTTCTTGAACCTCAAGACATGAGTGGAATGCCTGCCAAGTGTGAGTGAAAAGGAAATAAAGGAATGATTGCTAGACTGAACTATTACAACCATCATCCAAGAATATACTAAATGACTTTAATATCAGTAATCCTCATGAAGGTTCCCATGACACACACTCGAACACCAGCACTGAAATATTTGTCATTACTAAAGGAGTACACCAGCCTTTTGTGACAGCAACCACCAGAAATGATCATAACGCCCATCCCTGATTTAAAACTCGGATATGTCCTCAATTTTAACGAGTAAATAGCAATTATGGAAGTAGAATCTCACATATTGCAAAGTCTTGCACTCATTGAATCACACTCTGTGCTCTTGAGAGATGTTCCCATTATTATATTTGCTAATTAGGACAATAGCACGGCTGCTTCAGGATATCTTAAAGCTCCGAGCAGAAGGAGAACAACATCAGTGCTTCAGGCTCTGCTGCTTGAGCTTTCAAGATAACCTGAAGCATAATTTGGCTTCATGTTGTAAGCAGGTCTAGAGCCAAATTCAGCACTCCCTGCTGAGCTAGTCTAGATATCACATGTAGCTGTGGCATAGAAACGTATAAAAGAACAGAGATTTGACCAATTTAATTGGAAGAACAGAAAACATTGCATAAAGCTTTCCAGCTCCCTGACATTGAGAATAATGGTGCCTGACAGTTCTAGGGTTAAGTAGCCACTCATTCAGCACAGCATCGTTTATCTGCCAACAGTACGTGTCTCTTGTTGTTACTTCAAAGAAAAAATTCAATAAAAATTTAAATAAAAACAGATCTGTCAGTCTAAAGCTTTAATATTTTACACCAAACTCAGTCTCTTTCCTTTGTAAAGTGCTTTCATACTTCCTGAACTCGTCCTGCAGTACACAATTCTCATTTTTTAAAAAGAGAGAAATCATGGATCACCTTTAAACATCTACTCTTTCCTGAAACATTAACATTTATTTTTAATAGGCATCACTCTGAAAAGGCTTCACTAAGTACTGTAGAATGCTAAAGAATTCTGTAGATTGAGAGGACTAGGAATATATATGTTAAGTCCTTGAGCATCATTGCATACAAGCAGGTTACTTGGTTAAGAATTCATGATTCAGAATATAACAGTAATTATTTAATGCAATTAATTCCAAATGCTCTCCCAGAGTACATTTGTTGTTTCTGACTGCACACTGTGCTATAAATATACTTTGAAATAAGTGAAACAAAGGATTCAGGTATTCAAGGCCATGTCCTCTCTATGTATTTCTGCCCAGTTTTTCCTTTGCCTCCCACATATTTTATGAAACTAACAATTAAACGCTGCGCAATCACTGCTTTTGTCAGACTTTTTGTTTTAAAGTTGCTAGATTTGAGAAATCAGAGACATTTTATGAGACATAATTAATGTCTCTCTTCTGTAAGTTCACCTGGCAAGGTATAATCTCTCCATTTTAAGCTTTCTCCCACATATATTTTAATAATAAAATCATTACTCTATTTAGAAACCTCTCATATTATTTAGCAATTTATCTCTGGACTGTAAGTACTTTGAGAAGGAAAAATGTGACTTACCAGCCCCATGCAGCAGAGTCTGATTCTAACAGCCTCAATAAAAACATTTTTTAAACTTTGATTGCACACCCTAAAAGCAAAATTAACAATCTGCCAAAGCCAATATGTTCAAATAAAGAAAAGTTGTAAAATATGACCATAATTTTATATATGCAAACAGGCTCAGTTCTATTTGATTTTAAAAGTTTCTTCCAGCATCTGTTTTCTGTCCCAGTCCCAAGTTTATAACCATGCTACAAATTACAGCAATAAAATTTTGTGAAGAAGATCACAATAAAATTGTCATTTCATGTCAGCTTTACTGGGCAAAATATAAGCAGTAACATGATAACAGGAATAATCTATTACCTTATTTAAGTATCTTCATTATTTGAAATGATAGTTGCTCCACACTATTTGCCAAAATACGTTAAGTGGTTTTGAAAGTCATAAATCTCTGCCATTCTTTCCCCTTATACAAGTGTTAACTATAAAATCATATCATAAATTATGAAACAAAAGGGTTTAAGCCAACCCAATAATATGAAATCTGTTCTTTCAATAATAAAATCTGCCCAGCTGCGAGCTGCTCATTATTTATTCAGCTTCTGCAAAGCAACACCTCTGTTTGTTTCCTTGGAACTTCATTGTTTGCTTTGCTTTTCCTAGGGAAAAAAACACAGAATAAACTGTAGTTGTATCTTCTCAGTGCTTGCACTATTCCCTGGGCTAATCTACCCTGTCACCCCATTTTGTGTCACCCTTTATCAGCTCAGGTGAGCATCACATCCCAGCCCAACGAGCACCATGACCTCCAAAAGGAACCTGTCTGAAATCTCCAAAGCACCTAACTGTGATCCCAGATACCCATGTGGCAATACTAGGGAGTACTTAGGGGATAGAGTTACTTACATTTGGTAATTTTCATTTATTACTTTCCTGAAAACTGATGATATGTCCCTGCCTGGGAGGAAAAACAACAAAAATCATGTCCAAAGTAAGCCACAGTGGGATAGAATCCCCACAAACAGTAGAAACATGATCAAGTGTTGGTCAAAGCCTCTCTTTCTGAATTTACCTCAGAAATAAACCCACAGAGCATCCTGCACACCCAAATTGCCACACAGCCCTGCCATCACATTCCAGAACGTGCCTGGTTCAGCTACAGGCACCTTGCAACTGCTCCTTGCCTACTGTGAAAAGCAAAAGCAGAAAGGTGAAGTAGATGACAAATAAAGAAATAAATATTTTTGACAAATATTCAGTATGCTGTAGTATTTCCAGATGGTGGTACACGAGGTGGAACTTCAGTGAAAAACTTTACTAGAACAGGGATAAGATGACATAAAAAGGCAAAACATGTGGATTTAGGGAAGGGGTAAGGGGCAGCCTGTGCTTCTCAGGGGGCTGCTGCACACCCCCAGGCTGGCTCTTCCTGCAGCTCACGCCAGCCAGGAGGGCTCTGACACAGCCAGCAATGACACAGCCTGTCTGTAAGATCTAATTCCATCAGTGGGCACACTGGAGAGCTCTGCTCACACCCACAAGTCAAAGGACAGGAATCATCTCCTCAAAAAGCCATTTCTATGAAATTTCTATGAGGAAAGTGAAGAAAATGAAGTGGCACAAACCAAGTTCAGTTTTGCAAGTCCAGGATGGAACACAGGACCCCATTCCCCATCAGGGTTTGTCAGCAGTGAGTATGAACCCTGCATTTATTAGTGACACAACCTGCTTTGCTCCTCTGCAAAGGATAATCTGCAAAGACTGTTCTGCAAAGAGCCAAGGATATAGCTGGGAGGCTGCAAAATAATTGCCTGAATCAAAGAGCTGAAGGAAACAACGCCCAGGACTCAAAAGTGCAGAAGAAGCCAGCTGCACTCCAGATGTGTCAGGTGTGAGTTAAAGGGGACTCCTTGGCTGAACCTTGATTAGAAAATTGTGAAAAGAACGGTGTGAGAGGTCAGCTGCTTGCTTCTCTCCACACAGCAGTGCTGAGGTTTCCAAAAGGATAAGCTGACATCCACCTGAAATCATTTTGGACAGCAAGAGATTCAGAGAAACAGCTCCTCACAGGAGGGCCTGGAGAGGAGAGCTCTGGATGTGGCTCTTGGGATGTGCTGGCAGCTGGACAAGATGATCTTGAAGGTCTCTGCCAGCACTGATGACTCTGTGGCTTCACCTGAAAAGGACACGAGTTCAGATATTCCCCTGCACATATTTAAAATCCTCCTTGCTGCCTTCCAGATGGCAGAGATCAACAACACCCAGCTGGGACCAGGACTGAA
Organism: Polioptila caerulea; assembly: GCA_013397295.1. NCBI lineage: Eukaryota > Metazoa > Chordata > Aves > Passeriformes > Certhiidae > Polioptila > Polioptila caerulea. The sequence goes on from VYXF01011893.1 coordinate 593,178, forward strand.
TGCATCCATTTAAAGAGAATAGCATAAAAAACTTATTTTAACAAAGCTGGAACAAAGTATATAAAAATTCCTGGCACTTCAAGGAAAGAAAATTTCTGCCCTTTTTCTGATTTACATCTGACAGTAATGCCATAATGCACACAATACACAAAATGCTCTTTTATGGTTTAGAAATACTACACAAATAAAGTTTGAAATCTTCCTGTGGAACTGAAAATGTGCAATCAATGAAAGCCCAACAGTTAATCAATGGTAGTTTCATCAGTGATTACTTTATGTAAGGGCAGCCTTCCTAAAGTCCTTGATTTAAAAATTTGAAGTTAATTCAGAGCAACATGAGGCAGTCAGGAGAGCATTGTCTGCCACCCAAAAAGTCACAAATTTGAAATTTATTTTACATCCAAAAGAAATCCTACTGCTAATAATCACCACAAAAGTAGCAGAGGATTTGACAATATACCCAAAAATTAATGTAATCAAAACCAGGTGTTTTAAAGGGAAAAAAAAGAACAAGCTTTTAACATTTGTAGAAGTCTGTTAAAATAGCAATTGGTACAGTGAAGCTTGCAAGTAGCAAGAAAACAATGAGTGACTCTTCTCATTAATTATCTGTTATTAACCTTCATAAAGTCTCAGTATTTCAGACAAGTTTAAATGAAGACATAACTCTCTCAGAAACTCAGAGGCATTATCAGATAAACAGAATCAATATGCAAAGTCATTGAGTGCTATGGATTTTAATTCCAACAGCAGCTTTCACATCTGCCCCATTACAATGTATTATTAACAGGGCTTTTCTGCACTTCAGTGCAAGTGTAGGTCAGTTTGTAACCCATTCCCTGTTAAATCAGAAACTTCAAAACCACCCACATCAGAGCAGAGGAAATCTGGAGACAGCAGCAGGAGGAGCCTGCTTGGTTCATAGAAAGCTCTGCCAAAAAGGAGGAGAACACAAGCCCAAAGTGATGGACACACAGAGCCAGCACTGCTGCAGCCCCCCCTGCTCTGCCTCCTCATCCTCACTGATAGCTGAGGCCAGGAGATTACAGAATTTATAGAACATGCACAGGGATAGACCACCAAACAGCACAGTTAAATACCTGCAGCCCTCTTGCTGGGTTTCAATCTTGCCTGCTTTCTCAATATCCCTTTTTGTTGCCTTTTCTACTTTTCATCACATTTCTGCCGTGGTACAGACGGTAACCTTTGGCTAAAATTGAAGAAGGCAAGATTAATTTTGCTTTAACAAAGAAAGGTTAAAGGTACAGAAAATGTGCCTCGAAGCCTATCCACTCCAAAGTGAGTTCTTCTGATCTGCTAAATGTCTGTCTAAAGAGTTCCTGTCCTAAATGCTAAGGCACCTGTTAGTAGATAAATAATACAGATGTTCTATTTTTTTCTTAACTCTCTGATTCTTTATATTGTTCTATGTCAAGACCAGAGAAAAACGAACATTCCTGAACACCTGATATTTCCCTTTAGCAGGAACAACATTACTTGGAAAGCAAAATTTTGTAAGTCTTGTTCAGAGAAATAGGCTCTATAGTCAAAAAATCCCTAATTGTAGAAGGCAAAAATGTAGCACTAAGAATGTTTTATTTCTGGTGGAACTAGCACATAGCTGCACATTTACAGGCATCAGAACAGAAGCTTCAATAAATAGGATTATTCCTATCAATGTTGAAAAGAATATGACTAATTACATCTAATCTTAAAATGAATTACATACAAACTTTAAATGAAAGTGGTGATCAGCATTTATTCTATTTTCTTCACCCTGTGAGATGTTCTACCCCTGCAGAATGAGGTCCTGGTGAACACTTGGTAGGTGTGTTTAACAGCACCTAAACAGAAAACTGGATTTGTTCTTGGATTTGCTAAAAGGAAGAAAAAAGGAAGTCACAGGTGATGGAAACACACTTGGCTCTGTGCCCTTGTTGAGGCTTCCCTCAGGCTGGGCCCCGTGTCCCGTTTTGTCCCAGCTGAAGAGAACCGACAGCACTGTGCTTATAGAAATTGAAAAAAGAATAAATTAAAGCTGTTAACCAGATCAACAAGGCAGTTTAAGTGCCAGTGACCTGGAGGTGCTGCTGCAGAGTGCTGTAAAACGCTGCAATCCACTGCTCTGCCAAATGCCTTCACCTCCAGGGCCTCCTGGGACTTCTCCTTTCTGCCTCTCGTGGGTTTAACTCTCTTATGATTTATGGGCTTAAACTCTTATGGGTTTAAATCTCTTATGATTTAACTTTCTGCTGGTAATAAAGTCCCCCTGTCCTCCCAAAATACAGCTTGGACAAAATTTCATTTTAATTTTTCAAAAATTCTCTTCCTCACAGCATTTTCCTTTTATTTGCTTGCTTCTGAATATATTTTCATTCTACCTTTTTTTTTTCTTTTTTCTTTTTTTTTTAATGGCATCATGACTGATTTCTTTCTTTATCGGGGAAATTAGAAAACAAGGGGGAAAAAAAAATAAAGTTAAAAAATCATGCACAATCTGCAGTTTTCCAGTAAGAAGCAGCAACTCTTCCTACCTGCCACTGGAAATAGCTACTCAACATTATTAAGTACCTCGAGTTCCCCACAGCTAGACAAATCCCAAAGTACCTCCTTTACTGCATTTTTTTATTGATGAGGTTTGTCATTTTATGGGATGTGGTACAATAGAAAGCAATTAAGTCACTGATGCACACAAATGTTACCTTTTTGCAATGCGTCAGCAGCAATAATCTTCTTTCAAATATGCTGAGAAGCAGCTATAAACCTTCTCCTGCCAGAGGCAAGCTCTGGTGAGCCTCGTTGTGCTCAAAGTCCCCCCACAGAAGGTGTTGCTTAAGGTCTACATCCATCAAAACCAGCTCTAATTAAGGTGCACGAGCAGCTCCAGTTTGGCATGGCTCAAAGAGAATAGCCACTGAATCATCTCTCAGCTTCCCCAAACAGTTTATCTGATCTCTTTAGGGGCTCGGGGTGAGAACCTGGAGGAAGGCATGAAGGCCAGGTGCTATTTTCATGCCTTATTTATCTCAGGAAAGGGGGGATTAGCTGAGTCACAGGAATTAAGGAACCCCAGGATTGCAGCTGCTGGCAGAACTCCTCTGAATCGAACATTTTCAGGTGTAGAGCCCTGATTTCAGTCAGAATCAACCCCTTTTTCCCTTAACCTTGGTGAAAGTATCACTTTTGACTTCACCAGAAGCAGAAAGAAATGAAAATCTGATCCTCTCCTCAACCTTTACAAGTCAGCTAAATAAAAGGTATTACAGCGTGCAATTGCTTGAAGCAGTAATATTCATTGAAATGAAGATTTTTTTCCCCAAGTACCAGAAAAACACTTGATATTTGCTGAAGGAAATGGAAATATTTCATGGAACAATTTATAGAAGTGGCATTTTCACTGGAAACAATCTGAACCAAATCATTCAATCACAATTTATATCTTGAAGTGAAATGTTGGACAGATTAAAAAAAAAAAAAAGGGGGGGGACCTCATGCACAAAACTTGTTTCTGAATAAGCTGAGGCTGTAAACTACAACCATCATTCATGGAGAAACAGCTCCCAGGGTCAGTAATTCCAGCAGTGACAGCCAGGCCTGGGGACTGCAGGCACAGGGCAGGAAGCACAAACTCCTCCGGAATAATTTTGATTCCAATCGCAGTTTATGGCCCTGTGGAAATCACTTCATTTCTACCTCAAATTTTTTTCATTTCCATGAGCAGGAGGATGTGGATTTTCCTATAAACTTCTTTCAAAGGGGTGGTGGGCAATTACTTACGACTTGCAAAGCTTTCTGTGGTGACAAATCTCTTTGGATCAATCTGTGTGCTTTGAAAAGCCTGCCATTTTCAGAAATCTACCTCCAAACAGCTCGTGGCACCAGAAAATCTAACCTGGATTTTGATCATACTCTCAGACTCAAATAAAAGTGACCTAAGAAAATACAAATGAATTGTTTCAATATCAAACATTAACCCTCATTGTGCCTGGGGAGAATTTTCTCAGCATCAATGATGGTGATGTATTACAGGGCCACTGGAATTAGCACCACTGGAAGCTCCTAACTTGGCAAATATTCCCACTCCAGGAACTCTGGTGTGTGTATATATCATCTCTATCTATCTCTATATCTCTGTGTATATATGTATTTATATATGTGTATATATATATATACACGTCTCCCAGATGAGTTTGTCAACGATTTTTTGGGATTATTTTTGGTACAATTATATTTCCATTTCATGTTTTACACTATATAAACACACAGATGGAAACTCAAACACGTCAAGAAGGATTCCAGCCAGCAACTTTGAGATACTGCTCTGCATTTTATACCAGCCTTCATTTCTATCTTTTCTCCTAAAGCAATTAGCAAGCAGTTGTTCCATAAGCTGACGAGGTAGGAATAGGAGTGAAACACTATTAAACCCAGAGCTGTCCTTCAAACTTCGTGCATTTAATGGAGTTCAAAGGAACTGCAGATTCTGTGTGCTGCCAAAAATAAGATGCAGGACTGGCAGAGCACAGATCCTCTTCTTCCACCACCATTCTCCTGATGTGCATTTTCTCCTTCACAACCACAGAGGGACTCTGTGATCCTGGAGTTCTTCACCTGGGAGCTGTGGATTGCTGGGAGAGTCCTTGTTCTCCCACTTTCTGTATCTTCCAGTCTCTCTGTCCCTGTGCCCACAGCAGGTTAAACATGGTCACTATCAGCCACAGAAGCCATTTTATAATAGTACTTGGATTAGTCATCCCCTAGGAATACTGAAAGATCTTGCTTTTTTTACTCCTTTATTATTTTATTTATATGTGCTGCTGTTCTCTAAAAATGCATTCACCTCGTGATTATTTCTCCATTGACTGAAAAGCACAATGAAATAAAGCCTGTACATTTTTTTCACTATATAAGGCACATTCCAATAACCTCAGCCTTTCTTCCTATTAGCAGCTACCTACAGAAGTTGCTTCAGTCCACAGTGAATGGCTTGAGAAAGTGAAAAGCACTTACTTTGTCCCCCAAGACTTCGTCCTCCCAATCCCTACTTTTAAGTTGCTCTGGGCTGGAGACACAATTCCATTCTCCTAAATGGCAGCCCCATACATTGCTGCAATTCCACAGGGTCATTCTTTATGTAAATTCTCATTAGGAGAGGCTTGGGTAACATTACATTTGCAACATTCCTCTCCAGATTCTGTGTTTTGAAATCCAGCTCTAAGGCTAAGCTACAGCAGCTCTTTCATTAACTCACAAATGCCAGACAGAACACTTGGCTTGGCAGCCACACACAAGTTTTTTGGAATGTTTACAGGCAAAAATCCTCTCCCTTGACCAAAACAATAAGAGGAATTATACCCACAGCTTTGCTCTGAAGATTTGTACATAGGACAGCTGGAACAGAAAGTCAATGCAAAGTCAGTGTTGGCTGATCCAGCTCCATCCAACATTCCAACCCCATTGACCTTCTGAGGGTAATGTGGCACCATGATCCATCCCAAGTGGGGACATCTCAAGAGAGAAACCCACAGCACTCATTCTTCTTAAATGTTGGTTTTTTGTGCATTGCAGCCCAAAGGATGCTCGTACAAATGGCAATAATTAACAGATTTAAATTAAACCACAGTTAGAAAGCCATTAATACACTCACTTCCCACAGACTTTGAGCCAGATATTGAGCAAAGTATGATTTTCTGGCCCCAAAGTGGCAAATTAGTTTCCACTAAATGATCTAATACTGGATTGCACGGGTCAGCTGTTTGTGAAAATGTGATTAGAAAGAAAAGAAAGAAATAAATGTAAATTTCCTTTTTGCCTGTTCCAACAAAATGACTAAATGCCTGGCCATAGCATGTTGGGGAAACATCACCATGTCAACTAAACCTCAGTCAAAGCCTGGACGTGTTCTTGGAGGTCTTGTCCAGCCTAAATGTCTCTCTGGCTCCATAAGCTTGTTTCATTTTGATGACATAAAAGATCCTGTCATGTGCCTCTGTTGTAACATTTTCCAAAAGGAATAGGCATTAGAGAATGAAGAAACTTGGTTGATGTGCTAAAGGATTGTTTTGTCCAAATTTTCTTAGCATGGAAGTGTTTCTGGAAGGTCCATCACAGCCACCATGGGACCATGCACAAGCTGAAAATCCCCAGGGCAGCGCTGTTGGTGACTGATGGTGGCTTGTAAGAACCAGTAACAAGAACTGCACAGAGCAAAGCAAGAATCCCAGGGAAAAAGGCTTTTCTAAGTTCCCCATCACTTACCCGGCCATATTCCAGGGGAATGTGCCAAGTCCTGGACCCTTCCTGCTGCAGGAAACTCAGTTTTTCTTTTACATTCACTCTGCTTTACATGGGACTGAAGCCTGGCCTCTCATTCTAGATAGCTCCACTAATTAGGCTAATTAGCTCTTTAGCTCCCATTTCTTCCCATGGCCTGATGAATCCAGGATTATTTAGAGCACAGTCAGCTGCCAGAAGGCAGTGAGATGATCTATCCCCTGAACAGCCAGGGCAGCTCAGGTGGAACAGGAGTTTCACCTCAAACCCCGCAATAAACACAGAGCTGTTACACCACAACATTCTGTTCAATCCTGAAAAGAGAGCTGTGCCTGCTTCACCCAGAAACACCTGCCCTACAAGCACACAGAGTGTTTTCACATGCAAGAGAGAGCTAAATTGCAAAATAAAAAATAGAGCATCCTAAATCATTCTAACATATAAGCCAATCTGCTAAACTGAATCAATATAAAAGCAGTAAAGCCAGCCATCACAAAAAGACAGAAAACATGGTGCAGACTTAAAATCTGTGAAGACAACTGGAGTCATGCTTAGCTTAAATTACAGTTTCATTTCCATTTTTACTTTGTATGTATGCATGCATTATGGATAGCCCTAAAAATTATTATTTGGTCTAACTAATATTAACCAAAATATTTTAAATTGAAAATTATACTAAGATGCCATTTTACAGTCTGCAAATTTACTTACAAATAGGAGTAAAGATATTTTTAGGCAGAATAAAATAAGACTTCACTATATTAAATTACAATTTCAACATCTCCTGTAAGAGAAAATTCCTGCTCATTTCCACACTTAATTCAGAACTTCTACAGTTTAGCTGGTGATTACCTGAAGCACAAAAAAAAGGACATTAGCAGACCTCTCATGATTAAATGCTCATATTTACATCATGCTCACAGGCAACAGAACTGAAAAAAAGATTATGTAATATTGCAAATATGAAATTAATTATGTTAATACAAATGCACTCTTCAGGAGGAAATCACTGGTTATGTTTTTTAATATTGGGAACAGTTCCCTTGTAAAGGAACATTTGTGGATCTGATCAATTTTTCAAGTTTCCTGTCTGTGATTGAACTCACCAGCTAAAATGTGACTATTCTGTAGGAGAAGGTGCTTTAGTGTTTGGTGTTTGCTAAGGAAGGATTCTGAAGTTAGGATGGAAATTCCACTTCAATCAAGAGTGAGAAAACAACCCTTGAATAGAGGGGTAATGGATGTAAATCTGAGAGGGGGAACTGTAAGTGCTAAACCTTTTAGACTTCAGGTAACTGCTCTGAGTGCCTGGCTGCCTGCAGCTTCAATCTTTGCACAATGCTGATCCAAAATGATGGAGACACACAGGACCTGTGTAGGCAAAATGTTCACACCAGACTCACCAGATCCATTCCTAAGCCCAGGGCTATAAAATACATTTGCTCTTCTAAGCTCTTCTGTTTGCTGCTGGGAGACATAGACAGCTATGGATGTTGGTTGGAGGATATTTTTTAAATTTCAGAAGGAAAATGAAGTTCTTTGGAATATTTTCAAAGTTCTTTGCATTTGTGCTTTCCACGTTTTCCAACAGCATTTCTACGCCCCGTTTTCAGAAGTTCATTAATAAAAATGTTAACCCTGTGGGCAAAATGCTCTCTAAACTGCAAGCCATAAATCCCTGAATCAAAAAATGCACATTGAACAGTATTCCTTGGGAAAATGGCAGCAGGCAGTATCAGACTCATGCCTGTGATAGACCTCTTCCCACAGCCAGCCTCTGTCTTTGGATAAGTCATTAGAAAAGATGACATGTGTATCCTGGCACAACTAGGTCCTAGGGAAAAGTTGACAGATGTTAGAGTATAAATCAGTTCTGATGCACATTTTGTTGCCTCCAGAGGCATCTTCTGGTCTTCCACAAAAGGTTACTGAACCATATATAATACAAAAATGCAGATACAATTGTAAGGAATAAATGTAAGGTTCTGTTCTACCCCACTTAGAAAGTCTAATGCATGAATAATGTTCCATCTGCACAGTGGTCAAACGCGACCAAAATTGATTTTAGATGTAGCACATGGAGCAGCACAGACCTTAACAAGCTTAGTGACATAGGGGACCTTGTCAGGAATCTGTACAAAATTCATGATACAAGAAATTTGTATAAATGAGAATCTGGGACAATGAAGAATGGGGGTTATATGACGAGAAACTTTTGTACCAAGTAATCAAAACGAATCACATACCAGGGGCATTCTCAAGTAGAAGATAATAAAGTTTAGTCACATTAAATTTATAATAAACACATGAAACATGTCAAATGTGCAGCTACATATCCTGGCCATTAACTTTTCTGGATGCATGAATAAAATGTGAGCAATGGGAACAACACAGTCTTCTGCTAACCTGTTTAGCTGGATAGGTTTTTTTTTTTTTTCCTGCAGCTTCAATCTTTGCACCACTTACCTTTGTCAGGATCAGGTAGTCACAGCTGTGACAATCTGGAGTGGTTTAGGATTCCACATATCACTCCTAAAACCCCAACAATGATCCAGTTCCATCTGGTGACTCTGCAGAAGAAAGAATTATTTTAAAATTATTAAAAGAATGAACAAGGCTGCAACTTGTACTGAAAAAGCAGTAAAACAAGTCACCTAAATTTTGGAAATACCCTCTGCCAGAGCTGATATATTTATTCATTCAAATCTGATGATCAACAATAATCTTTCAACAAGCATTCATGAATATTTTACCTTCCACCTGACCAATATTTCCATCAATATGTAAATGGCATTGATGATATTTACATCCATTGGTGATATTTACACCCACGGGCATTCATTTAACACACAGATGACATGAGAACTGCGAGGCTGTGGATGAAGTTCAGCTGCTCAGGAATAATAAATGGTGGAGACCAAAGTTCTTCCTCACCTCCCCATGAGATGATGGTTTCAGAGCTCAGGCTGCAAGGCAGACTCACAGAATATGTCTGATCCAATATGTTCTGTTCAGGACAATTCAGGCACCACAAATTCCTGAACTAAAAGGCCTGCCAGCCTACCAATTTAATACAGTGATTTATTTTTACATGTTGCAATGCCATTATGAGCCACAATAATACTTTGCTTTGAAAGAAAACAAGAGCAGTATTTTTCAAATCGGGTTAAAATTTGCACATTCACTCCATAGTGTCTCAAGATGCTTTTCTCTTCAAGATTTTGATTATGGAACCCATAGAATTTTAAGACAACCAAATGAAATAAAAGTTAATATGATAAAACCAGTTAAATGTTTCTTTCTGCTGTCAGTCAATTCAATTTTCACAGAGAGGAAACAGAAATAATTCAAATAGGCATCTGCCCAGTCTCCTTTTCAGGATTTTAACACACTTTGTTTTGCATTCTTTTAAATGCATCACACTTTAAAGTGGTTAGGGATCATATTTCTTGGCATAGAAAGATTCTTCAGGATAGATTTATACAGAGGGGACTGCAGCAGCTTGAAGGATGGAAACTAATAACATCAGCACAGCATGCATATCATTTTGTGCACAGAAACTTGGCAAGACTAAGAGTGTTTTTAGTGGAATGTGGCTCTGCTAATACTCCCTCCTGTGAATAGCTCCTCTTCACTGTATAATCAAGATCTCCACGCAGCGATCTGAGATGGCTTTTCACAGAGCTGCTTCCAGAAATGAAATTATCTTCATTATTATTAATTTTATGAAAATAAATTGTCTTGGAGTTTAGTGCTAATTACTGTCCCTGTCATACAGCCCAAGAAGGGGAGGTGTGGAATCTTTTGCAAGAGTCTGGAAGATACAGGGCACCACCTTGCAGAGTGAGGAAATGCCTTCTAATAACCACAACACAAATCTTGAGCTAAAACATCTCTAGCTGCAATTACCTCACAACAGAACACTACACATATTTTCCCTTTATTTTAAACTCCAATTATATTCCTTTCATGTTTGGAGACAACTTCAAACTAAATAGAACCATTTCTCTACTGTGCTTTGCAAGATGTCAACAAGCTTACATGGCTGACAAGCACGACAACCCACCTGTGAATTTTGGCACATCTGGGCTTTTATTTCCTTGTTTTGCAAATAAGAGTTTTTATTGAAATGCTACTGGAATAAGCATTAAAAAGCACCTATGAAAATCCATTCAGCCTCAGAAGTTTCTGCCCTGACCTGACCTATAGAGGCAAGAAAACTCACCAACCTTGGTTCCTGTTATCACTGGAGAGCAGGCCAGATAAGCTCTTGGAACAAATTTAAGATAATTCAGCCTAAAAGCACCTACCAAGGGTTCAGCCACGGGCTCAGGCTGAGCTGGCTGTCCAGGACAGTGCTGTCCCACAGGTCACACTCAGTGGCAGCAGGACCTGAGACAGCAGCCCTGGCACTGCCCCTTCCCGCCCTGCCCAGGGTGACTTTTTCAGGATTTCTCCCTAAAATCACATCCCAGGATGCTGTGAGCAGTACCCTGAGGAGCTCAGCCTGCTGGGACTGAAACCCACTCAGCAGCTTGGGGAAAACCACCACACTAATAACAGCCCATGCCCTCAAAACCCAGCAGTTTTGACAATGAGTGGCTTTGTTCTCTGACATTAAAAGCGATGAGAGAAAGAAGCTGGAGACATCTGAAACACGAACCAACCCCACAAAACCCTAATTCACGTTGTTTCAGTCAAAGAGAAGTCCCACAAGGCTGTCTGCAGGAGAAGAGGGGAATGTGCAAACTCCTGCTGCTTTTAGTGCCTTTCTGTAAACTCCAGTCAGCAGAACTAAGCAGCATTACCCAACATTTTCTGCATAAACATAGTTTGGTAACTGCTAGGTAAGAGAAATAAAAGTTAAAGGAGGAAATACTTCTTTCCCTTCTCTCTTCCTCTCTCCCCTCACTCCTCCATGAAGCTGATGGATAAATCTTAGGGCTTGCTTAGGTAAAAAATTAAGAAAGAAAGAAGTTACTGGGAAATCACTGTCTGAGAATAGTTGTAAATATTATTTTAGTTCAAAAGTGAGCCAAATGCAGCACAAATCACCAACTATATGAAAACAGCTACCACTCAAACAGTATTGCAAGCAGATAAGTTACACAGTACAGCCCTGAGACTTGGGGGATTTAAAAACTAAAAAAAAATTGATCTGCTGAAACACCACCTTCCTAATTCCTTGGGATTTTAAACTCAAAGGAATTCTTTAAGGCATTCTATGCAGTGAAAAGTTTTATGAAAAACTCACCTTGTATATTTACAGAGGTTTTAGAAATATCTATTTAAAGGTGGTTTTAGAGATATCTATTTAAATAATAGAACACTTCTTTTTCTCACAGTTTGAGAAAGCAAAGGTGAAGTTTCATTAGATATGAAAAATGAGACAAAATGACAAACACCACATCCATCACAACCTCATTCAGTTAATTAAAATCAGATGCTCAGCTGAGTAATTTTAATTAGCAGTACTGGATACATTTTCAAGTTGTTTGGAATCAGGAGTTTTTAATAATTTATCCTCATTTCTTGGAACTCAGAAGTATATTTCACTCTTGGACTTCAAATGCCTATGCCCATAAATTTTGCCCGTGAAGCAGGAATTATTGTAACTGTTTGTGCACAATTAACAAGTGGCTAAACAGGAGTGGAACAGGGCTAGCACTGTTTAACTGCAGCTCTTCCTTGGAAGCCTGATGGAGTCAGAGTACATTATTTCCTTTTTTCTTAATCAAATCTCAAGTGCAGATCTCCTGTAAAAGCACTTTTTGTTTTCAGATGAGTTAAGGTTGCATTTCAACTCACTTACAGGATTCCCAAGGGACTTCATGCAGTTGTTTTTTCATCCAGAGTGGTAGCTGTACTTTTGACCTCAGCAAGTAACAAAAATACTGACTGCCTTCTTTTTCTTACAAGGAGAAATGGATATTGCTTGATACTCTGTTAATTGAGAATTTGTCATCTTTAAAATACAACTTCTTGAGAACCACCTCAGGTGGATATCAGGAGATATGAAGGCACAAAAATCTTTGTCTTCAATAATATAGGTACCTATTCATATTTTGATCTGGTAACTGCTCTTTTTCAGCACTAAATTGCAATGATTTCTCACAGCTGTCTCAAATTACATATATCCTGCATTCTTAGCTGAATTATACCCAGCTCATAACCACCTAATACAAACCAAATTCTTTCACTGCTACAAATGGTGCTAAAATTGCTAATTCAAGGGCTGAAGGCTCGGAAATGTCCCCAGGGTTTCCTGTTCAACCTTGGTTTACCTCCAAGGCACCATTAAATACTGTTAATTTTTAATAGGCTCCTAATATCCCAATTTTTTTCCCACTGACTGCATTACTGGGGAGTCATTTTCCCATGGAAGCAGCCATATTCTTGATTTCACTTGCTATCAAGTGGATGCTACAGAGGTTCCAAACACACAATGATGCTAAAGGTATCAGAATACCTCCCTCAGCCTGGAAATCCTTGATTTCTTTGCCATTATCCTCACACTGGGCCAGGCTCGAGCACTAAGGGTCTGTCAGGAAGGTGCAGAATCTTCCAGCCTAATGCAGTCAATAAAACAAAGTATTCACTGTGCACACAACCCCCAGTGCTGCCACTGAGATTCTCATGCATAATTTTGGTGTAACAGTCAATCTTGTTCATATTTTTTATAGGGACAAAGTAAAGTGCCACTGTATTCGTGTGCCTGCATGAGAGCTCAACCTGAAAGCACAATGTTCCACTTTTTCCTGTGGAACATCTGTGGAGTGTAATTATAATTAGGCACGTCTTGAATATTAATTGTTCTAATGGCACTGATGTAATGTCCTAGGATACACTGAATCAGTTCTGTTTCAAAGTGCTGCTTTATTTAAGAGCTTTGCCAGATGTTCTCATCATTTCACTTAGATTTTTCCACCAGGAAAACAGTTGCTGAGACTTGTGAATCTTCTGCCTTTGCCAACTGTCAAGGAAATAATTTCATCCCTAAAGAGGATGAAAAAGTAATTTTTTTTTGTTTTTTTAAGGAAAAAGAGAAGTGATGTTCCAGAAACATTTGTACTGCTGAAATCTTAGAAAAGATTTTGCTGAGAACAACACAATTATTGTAATCTTGGGCAACAAAGAGCCCTTTTATTCACTCAAGTCACCACCTTAGGTTTTCATTTGCATCTTATTTTACACCATAGCATGCAGCAGAAATTCAATGCAGCTGGTTTCAGTGTTAGAGAAATTAGAAATGACCATTTTGGAGGATCACATCCTTAAGCAATACCTGTATTTTTGTGTCTTGAGTGATCATATACCAGAAAAGGAGATCCAACCTCTCTCAAATCAGCACCTTTTGTAGTTGTGGAAACTAAACAATTGCTGAAACTAAAACATATTTTACAATTACTGATTCTGAGATTCCTAGAGCACTGAGTCTAAATTCACTTGCATGACTTCCCAGCTGAACTACTTTAAATGTGTCATTTTAGCTTATTTGTAAAGAACAATAAAAGAAAGGCCTCCTCATCAAGGTTCAGCAGCGACAGTGAATGACTGAAACATCAAACCAGGCCTCACTTAGAAGCCTATTTGCTTGACATATTTGTTCTGAAATAGTTCTTTCAAAGAAACTACTTCAAAAAAAAATTGCTGAATACCGCAATAATTAAGGATTTGATCTCATAATGTGGCAAGTGCCTTTCAAAAACAGAAAGGTTTTTTTTTTTGTTCTGTACTGTTCCCAGCAAGAATGCAGATTCCACAGAGTGGGTTAGAATGTCTAAAATCCACAGGAGCTTGACAGGTTTGTGAATCTTGGGTTGGACCCAGCTGACCTCCATAGGTTCACCCATAGGTAAGGGGACTTTTCATTAGAAAAGGTAACAATGGACACTTTTTTTTTTTTTTTCCATCTAACAATAGAATATTAAGCAGTGCTTGTCAAGTCTTGATAAATTCCAGTGTCCTCTTGCCAGCTGATGAAGAGAGAAGAAAATTAATTCCATTACCTCTACTAATAGAACACGTTTGCCAAAGAGTAACTCTAAACAAATGAGCACAAGAAAAAAACTCTCAGGATTTACTGGGCTGCTCTTTCTAAAGCAGCCTTGTGTTCTATACCATTGCCATAATTTCCAAGCAGGTCTGACCTTGCAATCTTACAAGCTGTACTATCAAAATCCATTTTCCTGTGACTGATTTGCAGAAGTTCACAGAATTACCAGCAAGGCTGGGCACCAAACCTGCAGATCCCTGATTTCAGAGCTCTGTAACTGCTCCCTCCCTTTGGGGGACTTTGCAGCTGTCCTCACATCAGCAAAACAGATGGGAACATTTTTTATCTCAACAAAGCAAGTGAGCCTGTAGTGCAGTTGCTTCCACAGAGAGCAAAGGTTCCCTTTAATGGGCTCACTGCATCCTCATTTCCATAATTAATTCTGTTAATCAAGAGGCTGAAGTTTAATCCTGCATCCTCTTCTTTAGTCTAAACCAAAGACTGATGGCTTCACATCCCATCAAGGCTGACACAGGGACTGCTGAGCAAACCAGAAGTTTCCACCAACATGAGCAGTTCTGCTTTCACTCAGAGCCTCACTCTCAGGAAGGAAAATCATTAAGGAATGAACATGAATTCCCCACAAATTCGCTTTTTCTAAATATTACCTTGACATGAAATACATTCTTCATCCAACTTTATCATTCTAGTCAACAACACTCAATTTGAAATGTGTCCTGCTCTTCTGCTGAACATCAAAGTGAAAATATGCAGTAATTTCTAATTATAAACAACTTGAAGAAACAGCAAGTCTATTTCTCGCTAAATAGACTAAATATTAAAGTATATTTTGCTTTTCAGAGGATTCAGATCCTCAGATCCTTCTGTTCTCACTCTCTGAACCAGTTCCTTTGAAAGTGCTACAGTGTTCAGCTGAGGTCACTGTGTGTGAGTTCCTCGAGCGGCTGAAAAGCACAAAGATTAAAAATATTACAAGCAGTTGCTCTATAAATCCCCCTAAAATTACCTATTTTTGTATTTAAAGTGCTGATAATTTTTCTTTTCCTTTAAGGAATATATGCAAATTGCACTTAAAAAAAAATAAAATTCAAATAAATGTTAGATAACCATAAATAACACTGTGTGCACCCTGTCTGGTGTGGCACTTTACTCTCAAAAATTGGCAGCTTGGTGTATTTTTTTAAGTTTTATTTAAATTTAAGGACTCTTGATATGTAAAACACTTAAAGGGATGCCTCTGACAAGGCACTCCTAATAACAAACCCCTAAATACATAGCATAGCCACAAGAAATACAATTTAACTTATGAATTAACACGTGTTTTACCACCTAGTTTAACTCTGAAGCTTTAGAGTTTTCTAACCACCGTTGTTTTATCCAAATTTCCCAAAGCATTTGTGCATTTTGTACCACAAAAGCTGATAAACAACCTCCATTTCCTAAATGGTGCTATTGACCTCCCTCTATCCACAAAAGCAATCTCTTATTTAATGTGATCCCTCACACGAGGCAGGCTCCACTGAGAAATGCAAAGGAATCTACCTTTGCAAGCCTGCCAGTAAAACAGATTTGGGTTTGGACAGGGCAGGCTATAAACAAGATAATTTGTTCCTCATTACCTTTATCCCACTCAATGCACTCTCCTTGCTTAATTACACCAACGTGCCCTCTGCTGCATCGTTCTTTATTCTTCAGCTGAGTGAAAGAAAATATGGCTAAAGCAGGAAGGCTGAGGAAGAACCAGCTAGGAGTGATCCTTGAGTATAGCTCAACATGATCAAATTCTTATTGATTTCAAATTGTCAGGGGCTGACAAGTACCCAAAGTCCCTGTCTCTGGCCTTCTGATTTCATTACTTAATGTACCGGGCTGAGGGACAGGTTTTTTTGTTTTTTTTTTTTTCATGTGCTTACTTGCTGCCATCACTGTTGGACAAAGAGAAAATAATTCTAGAGTTGTTTTTAATGGAGGCATAATGAAAATGGGAATGGAATGTGCTAATGAAAATACTTGTTTATTGAATGTAAGTATGTTAATATTACCTGAAATAAGGTCTCCTAAACAGCCTAAGCAGAAAAGCAGGTTTTAAATTTCTTTGTGATCTTGCAACAGCTATTCTCTTTACTTCAAGAGACTAAAAGTGGAATCTTTCTTAAGGAAGGCAAAAAAGATCACCTTGTGCACCGCTGGGAGAAGCTGGGTCACACTTCCCCCACCACCCCTGAGTGGGGCTGCAGCAGCCCCGGTGGGTTTGGGCCCCTGTGGATCTGCAAACCCTTCCAGGGACACTGCTGAGGACTAAAACACAGCATTAGGAGCCACACAATTCTGTGCTGAGCACACAGAGCAAACTCCCCTGGATTCCATTGCATTTTCTGCTGCAATCCACAGATGGCAGCTCTCATTCTTCCTTCAAGACTGCAGAGCTCCCTGCTCCACACAGGAATGAAGTTACTCCAGCAATAGTTACTTTATACAATGCCTGCTTCAGCAAATTGAAGTTTATATTGTGGTAACCAGAGGAAAGTTAAGCAAATCATAAGTACCAAGGACAACAAACTGAAAATGTTGATAGGTTGGGCTGAATAAGCAGCTGCACTGCACACAGTCACTGGGGTTTTCAGTTCCTGGATATCAGACATCTCTTTTTGCTGAGCACTTTCTCAGCATTGTTAATATTCATACCTCCATGTGAACATTTTTAGGACTAAAACCACTCTGAAGTTTTGCCTGTCATTTTTCTAAACAGAAAAACATTCACAACAATTTCAGCTCACAAAAAAAAAAAGTGGTCAGTAAATATATCTATAACCTATATGAAAACAGGGTAACAAAGGAAAATATTCAGGCTTTTTTGTGCTTGTCTAGCAGTGGAGAGGACAAAAAAAAAAAAAA